>APFE030578052.1:0-19678 GCA_000404065.3 Pinus taeda
TGTTGGTTATGATGCTTGAAGATAGCTTATCTATCTGACTCTTCTTATGAGAATTCTTCAATTTGAGAATCCTTGTACCTATTGTAATTATGAATACCTCTCTAGTTAAAAGGGAGTGTTGGAAAATCTAACTAGGCCCGGTCTTCATAATTGTTATTGTACTTGTGTCATTATATAATTGAAAAGAAGAAAAAGAATATTGATTTGAAAGCATTGCTTTCATGCACAATTTATTTTTGTCATTTAGGTTAAGCATGTTTTTCATGCTTCTAGGCTAAGCATGTTCTTCATGCTTCTAGGTTTTTGAGTCAAAAAGTGTAAAATAGTCCTCCATAAGACCAAGCCGTCCCTCCAGACTGTCAAGTCGGCTTACCCAAAGAGACATGACCCTTCACTGGATAGACTACTATAAATTGCCACCTGTTCTCTCTCATTGTGGAAGGATTTTCATGGAAGTTCAGAGATAAATAAATACGAGTCTTCAGAGGCACGATGAGAAAATTTTAGTGTCAAAGGGATGTCGGAAGATCTCAATTTCTTGTGAAATATGATCTGGACAGAATGTGAATCCCTGAAGTTAAGATCTGAATTTCTTGGGATATGTGATCTGGACATAATACAAATCTCTGAAGTAAAGATCTGAATTTCTTGTGACATATGATCTGGACAAAATGTGAATCCCTGAAGTTAAATTTCGGAATTTCTTGTGACATATTATTTGGACAAAATGTGAATCCCTGAAGTTAAATTCTAAAAAGATGTGCTACTAAACAAGGCAATTTCTATGATGACTTCTGAGCCCCAAAAAAAATGAATATATATATAAAGCCATAATGACTCTAATATGCGAGCTAGAAGAGGACTGAACAGACTGTAAGAAGGGAACCACAAGAAGAATAAAGTATATCTTTGGATAAGGCATATGTGACAGATCAACTATTCTTGTTGAAGATGAATCTTGACAAAATTGGAGGGCTGACTTGGGGATCTTATGGAGGAATTTGACTTGGTCTTGGTCTTGGATGTCTCATTTTGATTTGATTCTATAAGAAGAGAAAAATATTACTAGGTTTTCCCCTTGGAGGGGTTTTTCCCTAGATTGGAGCCTACATCTTGTGTTCTTGTGATCTTCATGTATTTTTGTTTTGCTGATTGCTTGATGAAGAAGAACTAATAAAGAAATAAAATGCCAAAAAACATCACAAAGTAGTTACCAAGTAAGGAGAATCAACTCTAAATCTACATTATATTGATTTTCCAACAATTGGAGAGCCCTAGTACATTGGACAAGGGAAAGCTTGTCACTGTTAAGTGGGCAGGTTGTTTGGGCTCTAGTTCATTGACCTCATGGGTGGAGGATTGATGATAATAGGGCTGGTCATTGTGCCCTAGTTTAGTGAGTTGCAGGAGGCCAACTTCACAGATAAGAGGGCAGCCTCCAAGCACTAATGTTTGCCTTCTTTGGACCAGTAGAGAGGCAAGAAGTAGGCAGTGGTGAAGACCCTATGTGCTACTGTGCCTTTGGTAGAGCAAAGAGAGGCTAATGGGAAAATTTGATTGGGCCAAAGTCCAGTGACATTGGAGGAGCAGAGTGACATCGGAGGAGCAGTGATCATTGATAGTGGCAAGTTGTTGAGCTGGAGATGCACACTTTCTGAGGGAGCAAAAGTTGTGTGATCAGCAGAAGGGAAGGCAAAGCACCGCCAGATGTGTTCAAGATACATGGACTGAAAGGGTTGTGGAAGTGCTACATCAAGTAAGTCAAGTGTACTTTGTTCAGGGTAGATTGGTCATCACAGTTGTTGATACCATGCCCTAGTTGTTGTCTTATATCAGGGCTGATTGTAAGGGCCATGATCCCTGGTACGGGAACTCTAAGATTGTTGTATTAAAGATTTATAATATAACAAGTGTTGGGACAAAATTTGTCTTGTGTACTAGTTGATTCACTCTTGTGTATTTTTCATTGTGCAAAGTAGAAGTGTTGTGGCATTTGAGTGTGTTTGTGATCGTGATCTTAGACTCAAACCAGATTCTTGAGTGCTGTGGAAAAATCAACACGAGGTCAATTTCGATCGCTACCACTATAACCTATAGGCTATAGGTGCCTACATCTGCGCCTTCCACAGACATGGGTAAGTTGAGGAGATTTGAACATCACATATCTTGGTACACAACACTTCATTATTACAACACTTTCCAATAGAGCTAACCCCTAGGGGCTGAAGAGTTAGAAACATTAAAATAAATTTAACAAGTCATAAAATGATGAACAACTTTTCCACCTTAGGAACTATATAAAAAGTTTATTCACATAAATAAACAAGTTGAAGGATGAAAAAAAACACAACCAAAGTTAGACGAACATGTCAACAAAGAAACAATCACTGATCCAGTTGGAGTAGGAAGATCCTCCAATGTTGAAGTACAAATAATGGAAAATCCAAATATCTCTACCAATAAACTTTTGATGATCAACCAAGCAATACAAGTACACAAGGGAAACATACTGCCAAACATGAAATAAGAGAGAACTACAAATATGGTAAGAAAAGACCATGTTACAAGGATGCCTTATTGTCATCCAAATGACAAGAGTCATTGTAACCAAACACAAAATCAATATGAGAAGCTAAGTGAAGATACTGTTATATGGAAGAGAAGTTCCAAGTGTGGAATCTTACCATTTTTGGGATCACAGAAGTTGTGACCACACAATTTTTCAAAACATTAACTAGGGTGGTCTTGTTGATTTTTCAGGTGTCTTCTATACCGATAATTTCTTTTGATGTTTTAACTGATCTTTTTGCACATTCTTAAACATGATTTCATTATTAAGCAAACTATATAGAAGACATTAACAATATAATAGCATAAGAACCATGAAAAAACAACCAAACAAAGAACGTAGGATATTACCCTAGGAATACCCACAATGGGGAAAACCCAGCCAATCCTTTCCTTAGAGAATCAATGTGACAAGAGATACATCAAAGTCAACTAACCAGCAAGATGACCAACCACCTAGGACCAAGTCAACCCTCCACAATTCTGTCCACAAGGATCTCTGCAATAAGGTCTCCAAACGTCCAGCTACTCTGCCTCAGAATTCGCATTGTGCTACAGAGATAAAGTGCCTCAGATCCGCACTGTTCTACAGAGATATATGTGCCTCAGAATTGTGTACAAAACCACAGAGATATAACTTCAGACTTGCGCACAAAAACACAGATGCAACCTCAGACTTGTGCATGGTTCCACAGAGATATAGGCTCAGAACTTTGCACTTTTTCTGCCTCAGAATGTGAGTTCTTTGCCTCAGAATGTAAGTTCTTTGCCTCAGAAACGCAATCTGTCTACCTCAGAAAATGCGATCTATCTGCCTCAGATCAACGAGTTTCCATGCCTCAAATCAACAACCTACTTGTCTCCTTCTTGCCTCAAATCAACAAGTTCTCTTGCCTCAAATAAGAGATCCACATTGTGTCTTTGGAAAAGAGCGAATAGGCTCTATTTATAGTGATTTGTCCATGCAAAAGGTGTGTCCCTTGGGCAGGCCAACTTGACATTTCGGAAAGCCAACTTGGTCACTTGTGTCAAATGCAAATTCAAAATTTCATTTTCCCGCTCTTGATGAGCTTTATAATTTTTCCTTTTGAATATAAGATAAATATTTTTCTTTTTCTTGCAAGCATGAAGAACATGCCTCAAATAAATTTTCTTTTACCAATATAATTCATTCTTCATCATTACATGTACAAATGATGCATTATGAAGACTGACCATAGCTACAAAAATTCAACAAGTCTGACCATTTCACCATTAAACAGTTTTACTGAATGCTTCATAATCCATCCCATCTCATGTCGTCAACCACTGTTGATAATATCGGCGATATTCGAAAATATCGCGATATTTTTGGCAAAACGATATATCGCCCAAAAAATATCGCGATATTTTCAAAATATTGGCAAAATATCGCGATATTTTGAAAATATCGGCAAAATATCGGCTATGTTTAAAAATTTGAAAAAAATTATTTTTTATGCTTGCCGATATTGCCGATAAGATGTTTTCTGGACCCTCGCCGATATTTTCAACACTGTCATCAACCATCACATCCCCAAGAATAGATAATCTATGAGAAGGCAATTACAAGCCATAACAAAGACATAAGCTTTTCCATACATGCTGTGAGGACAAAGCATTTTAAAAGGGTAGGAAATGTCATGAACATAAGTATATAGGTAATAATCATAATAATAACTAATATTAATAATAAGAAATGAAGTGGCACAGCTTAACTAAAGGACATGACCTAATCAAGGGGCATTGCTTCTCAACAATTATGACTATTCAATGATACTAGTATACCATCACATGGCATTGTATCAATCAACTTATCTCATTTATTATATAATATATTTATTACTTGTACCATAAGGATTTTAATCTATGTCCTTTTTTACATTGGATATTCCATAAATGAACTATGTTCATTTTCTAAAGGGCATCCACCAAACTATAAGGAGAACTCTAACACCAAAGGGAAGAGCACTAAGCTAGCAACCATTTGAGGTCAAGCTATCTCAACTATGCAAATCCATCAAGGACTCGCTCTCACATGCCAATCCATCTCAGACCATATAGGGGTTGAACACACACCATGTACCCCAAATCTCATAAAGCACCCCAAGCATGGTGTAAACACTTTCGAAGTAACCCTAAAAATTAACAAGGCTGAAATATGCCTCATACTAGCAAATCTTTTAGGTATGTGTAGCATTATTGAGTGTGTCATTTTAAGATGCTCTACTTATGGAAGGAAGCCAATTAAACATGGTTTATTCTAGGCAATCTTCGATATAAAAGATGCCAATCAAGGTTTGATTGCTAGTATGTATATAGAACCTGCAAGGGTCTATTGGCATATAGTGTTAATTTTTGCAACTGCGATAAAATTCCACCTTGGACAGCTCAAATGACCAAGATAATGATTGCATTAAATTTCTCTTTTCGAGAGGGCCAAAATCGACCTAAAGATCACCCAATTTGGTTAAGCGGAAGTTGAGTTATGAATTATTTTATTCACACATGTATTATGGAATGGGTCGCCCTAACCACATGAGTAACTGCTTGGGTCAGTCATAACCCCAAGTGACCCCTCAGGAAATCATATAAATAGAAGAGACCTCAAGATCATTTGGACACATCTTCTCTTCTCTTTTGTCTTGGTTCACACAAGTTCGACAGAAGGAGTTCGCTAAGGGTACGAAATCATACGCGAAAGGTTCGCTCTGGGTTAGGGTCCTCTGTATCTCAGTTGTTGGCACAGAACAGGGCATTCTGGTCCCTGGTCATTGGCACACAAGCCAATGACAGTGACTATAGACCCTTGAGCACTGGCACAAAGGCTTATGGGGGCGACTCTAGGTTCAGAGGCAGATCAAAAGGTTCCGGTCCCAGGTTGCTCGCACCAGGTAGCCCTGGAAGCGACACTGGCATCTCAATTGCTCGCACAACGTAGAAAGGGTGCAAATTTGGTTTTCCGATCGCTCGCACAGCTCGGCTAGGAGCGACTTTGGGTCTTTGCAGTTCAGTTCTAGAAGCACACGCAAAGAGACCTCCTGAGAGAGACTCTGCAATCACAGTCATTTGCATACTGTATTTGTGAGAGCGACCCAAAAGTTTTAGTCGCTCACAGATAGTGTTGATGAGGGCAACCCAATTCAAATCTAGGGTTTGACATCTTGGCCTCAGTTGACTTCAGTGATCAGGTAGATCTGGGTTTCTCTCTAATGTTATACAGATCTGTAGATCTGATTTGTTAGTTTCCACTGCAAACATATATATTGGGCTCATTGACAATGACAACAATACTCAACAGTATTTGACACAGTGACAACAGTGGACATCAGTTGGTGACAGCACATTATAGTCATCAGTATAAGGGCCTGATTCCTAGCATGATTAGATTTGTTTCATAGATATCATTATTGTTTTGCTGCATAGATAAAGTGATGGATCATTGTACTCTCTTTTGCTGCATCATTTGATGACAATCTAAGAAGAAGAAGATTTGCAAGGGTTTTCCCCATAGTGGGTTTTGCCCTAGTCTCAAACCAATCCTGGTGTTTGTATGTGTGTGCATGCTTTCTTCTACTATCCACTGCATTCATGATGATGGTGATGTTGTTTCTTGCATATGTTGATGTATAATGGCGTAGATCTGCATAATGTAATGATGAAATAGGGTGAACTTAATGTATTAATGATGAAATGCAACTATCATAGCAAAGAACAATGTCGCCTTAAGAAAAATTAACATGGTATTAGAGTTGGGCTGAAGAAAAGCCATGGAGATCACCTCGATGATGACACCATTAATGGAAGCAAGAAGAGGATGTTGGAGATCTAAAAGAATTCTAGGGTTTGAAGAAAACCTTAGGCATCTTGATGATTAGGGTTGATGGATTCTATGATGTTAGGGTTGGAGAGAAAACCTTGGTTTATGGAAACTATATGAAGTATAGTATGTTCAATGAGAAGATGCTCCAACACTTGTGGGAGATTTAATGAAGCCCTAGATGGGACAATCCCTAGCAAATCTGGTTGGATACTTGAAGACAACATTAGTATATGGACCATGGACAATGATGGCTCTTGAAGATTGGTTCAAGAGGGAGAGGATCACCTCTCATTGAAGATACGTATTTCTTGACTTATGATGCTTCTTACCTGTTAGACTTATGGATCTGATGATTATGTTATTGCTTGTACTTCTTGCATATGTATATGGATGTTTCTAACCCCCTTGATGAGATGTGATGTGTAGATCCTTCTTGAGGATCATTTTGAGATGCAGATCTGGAAAGAGACAAAGAGGTTCTTAATGAAAAGATGATAAAGTGCTTCAAGTGGCCTATGTCTAATGAGTAGGTGCTCAAGTATTTGAATACCTCAAGGTATGCATGGTATGTTGTGTTTCATCTATTGGCTCAGTAAGCCCTAAGGTATGATGAGAATGCCTCTTTCTTTAATGGCTCATACATGCATATGAAAGTGACTTGGATGTATGTCTCCTATGATGAAATTATGCACTTAGTGTCGAAAATTTTGACCTTCTTGAATTCTATGAGGCTATTTAATGTTGTTACATTGATACACTTGATGTTTGGCTAACATCTATGATCTATCTGTTGGATATCTTGATCCTATAAAGAAGGCTAGCACCTTGGCTCTAGAAAATGATACTCTTGATACTTGTCATGATGGATTTCATATAGAAGGATAGTTCATTGACTCCTATACATGAGTCTGTTGGTAATGCTTGCGATAAGCATGATGAATGCATATGGAAAGAGAGATTGGCACTCTTGTTGTTTTGGTCAATTTTGATTGAATGACCTATTTTGATCTCATTGATCATGAAGAGCATGATAACCTTGATGTGAGAGGTAATATTCTAGACCTCTTACTGTCTGTGACTTTGTCTTGATGGCATATGGTTAAATTGGATGCAGTAACTTGATGGAGTGACTTGACAGAAAATGCTATTGTGTTGATAATCTTTGAGATATGATGTTGCATCTATCTGTTGCTTTGAGTCTAATCACTTGATGAAAGATTGATGTCGTGATGTTGATAGCCATGACAAATATATGTTTATGATCTAACAGATCTATTGTTGCACGACTCTAGTAGAGATAGGTTGATGACATGAATGAAGATGAATGATGTAGATCCCCAGTCAGAGGGAGAATCTCTTCTCAAGATTCTCAACCTTAATACTATTTTCATTATGTGTTGCTGAACTATGATTTATTGCATCTAACAGTATTGATCCGCAGCCGAATCTCAGCTATGAAGCCCATACAGAAATTAGGGTTTTTGCTCCAGTCGCAGTCAAAAATCTAGGAGATTTCGTCTTTAGTCGCACGCATGCTAAGGACTAGACAGCGTCCAGGCAGCTAAAGTCGCTCCCATGCTAACCTAAAAAGAGCGACTAGAGGTTTGACTGTTGCTGACCATCATATGAAGTTGTCTAAACTCTGAATCATGATGTTCCTAACATATTATGCCACTGTTAACTAATTTCTGAAGTTATTGAGTTAAATTGTTGATCATATAATGAAGTATTGTGCATGAAATGAGATAGTCACCTGGAAGATATCAGGACCACAGATGTATTGCAGATAACAGCAAGATCTACTAACAGGAAAAGGTTGAATGTTTGCCATAACATGAACATGCAGACTAAACGTGTGTTTGCAAGTGACCGGGACATACATATATATATGTCACTATGTTTGTGCTACAAGAGGTTGGCATGATTTGGCACTACTGGTATATACGAAAAGTGTTTTGTCATGATGCTTGACAATAACTTTGAAATAATGATTGAGATGTGCTTTAACTATAGATCTCTCTACGATAGCATTTGGACTTGACCTAATGTCTAGTGATTTGATTTGACGATTGTTGATTTTCCCTGATATCGATACTATGTGAGCATGATGACTTATGTGGAGATTGGCCTCCTTATTCTTAGCACAACAGTTGAAATAATGATAGTTGTGATTTGGGATGAAAAATGGAACCTACATGACTCATCCTTCATGTATGCATTTGCATCTAGTGACAGGATGACTTATATTATGATTCTGAGAATGCCTTAATCAAGTTCAGATTGATAATGCATGACTTGTTGGAATGATGAAGTCATGATTTGATACGAGCTACACCTGTCTCCTGGTTGAAAGTATTAATACTATGATAATGGTTGTGATTTGGCTTATCAACTATGATGAGTTGGCCTTGTTGATTGATGGTATAACATTGAGTTATGTAAGGATAATTATGGTGGCTTAGCAAGGCATGGTACCTATAGAGAGCTTTGCATGAAGCAAGCTCCCCGATCTAGATATGTCTATATTTGACAGTTATCTGATGAAGTCAAGAGGATGACTTCCAAGGTATGGCTTTGAAATTGATTATAGTTTTGGTTTTATATCCTGATGATCTACTTGTGACAGGTAAAGAGCCTTTGATGATCTAAATTAGAGGGAGATGGCTTATGAAGCCCGAAATAATGTACCTTGGCATGATGAATCGATTTCTGGAATTTGGGAAAGAAATTCCACATTGCAAAGCTATTGGAAAATGTTTTTGAATAATGAAATTTGCAAATCCTTGGATACTCGGATTTGAAGTTCAAGATGTTGTTGAACTTGACATGGCATCTAACGGTTGAAGCATTGATGTTTCGTTTTGAACATCCATTTGTATATGTATGATGTGCATAGAACCTTAATGAATTCATGAGTGAGTTGCTTCACTCACATAGAGTTGCCTCCGAGCATGCTTTGAAATATCTGCATGAGGTGTTCTATTTTGAGAATGTGATATTTCTCCTATGATATGTATCTACGTAGATGTATTGTTGATATTTGAGATTATTTTTGATAAGCACATTTGGATGTTGCTTTAGTATATGATCTGCTATGATATCTTGGATGAGAGGTCCATAGCATGACCAAGGTTGATCATCATGTTGCTAGCATGGCTAGCTGTGAGGCAGGATACAGAAGCTCCTTAGAGAGTTGTTTGAGCATGATCTAGATACGACATGGATACCATGGATACATTGTGATGATCTGATTGGCAGTAAGTCCCATATTTATAGTTAGGACCAAGATACTCTCATATATTGAGACAGTGTAGCTGTTCGAAACAAGCTCGGGCTTGTGGTTGGCACCTCCTTGAGAGGGAGGATGATTATGGTATCCTTTTGTGATTCATATGATTATATATGATCTGACATGATATTTGATTTGATGTTCTATATGAACAGGAAACAACTACGATTAAGACAGGTTGATGATGAGAGCAGCGTTGATCAAGGACACTGAGCAAACTCTTCATACCCTGCTTGAGCTCCCAGGGTGAGGAATTGAGATAGAGGGCTCTTGGGGTTGAGGGAACTCTGGACAATAGGCCGTTACCCTATCTGTTACCCAGGGTAGAAGAATGTTGCTCCCCTATCTTTATAGGGTCGAAGAATGTTGTTCCCCCCTTGGTCTTTGCAGAGTATACCCCAATTGGCATCATACCCTCAAGGAGGCCAGCGTTATGGGAATATTGCTCCCCGTTTTGGCCACGAGTTAAGAGTGTACTTGGGGTGTACAACCCAAGTCAATTATGATGCAGGTGTTCTACCACATGACTATTATGGGTCATCGATGGGAAGATCAGTATGCAATAGGATGGGTTGAGATAACCCGATATGATTCCGATTTGAGGGTAAGATCCCCGATGAAATTCCAGGGTCGAGGGTGTACTCCCCTATGTGATGAGCTATTCTATTGCTCGGTATGGGTGGAAACTATTGCTCCCCGATGTAGTTCCAAGTTGAGACATGCTCCTTGATGATATGCTCTCCAAGACAATTGATGATGATATTCCGGGTAGCAGCCTGCTAGTAGAGATTCCAGATAGCAGCCTAATGGATAGAGGGTGGTAGGTTGAGCTCCCCTCCGATAACAAATTCTTCTTCTTCTAGATCCGAGAATGTTCACCATACGAGCAGGAACAATCAAGAGATAAGCTCAGCAACTACGGTAAAATTCTACCTTAGACAGCTCAAATGACCAAGATAATAATTGCATTAGATTCCTCTTTTCGAGAGGACTAAAATCGACCTAAAGATCACCCAATTTGGTTAAGCAAAAGTTGAGTAATGAATTATTTTATTCACATGTATTATGGAATGGGTCGGCCCTAACCACATAAATAACTGCTTGGGTCAGTCTTAACCCCAAGTGACCCCTCAGGAAATCCTATAAACAGAAGAGACCTCAAGATCATTTGGACACATCTTCTCTTCTCTTTTGTCTTGGTTCGCACAAGATCGACGGAAGGAGTTCGCTCAAGGGTCCGAAATCATAGGCGAAAGGTTCGCTTTGGGTTAGGGTCTTCTAGATCTCGGTCACTGGCACAGAACAGGGCATTATGGTCCCTGGTCGCTGGCACACAAGCCTATGAGAGTGACTATAGACCCTTGGATGCTAGCACAAAGGCTTATGGGAGTGACTCTAGGTTCAGAGGCAGATCGGAAGGTTCTGGTCCCGGTTGCTCGCACCAAGTAGCCCTGGGAGCGACCATGTCATCTCGATCGCTTGCACAACTCAGAAAGGGTGCGACTTTGGTTTGTCAATCCCTAGCATAGCTCGGCTAGGGAACGACTTTGGGTCTTTGCAGTTCAGTGCCAAAATCGCGCACATAGAGACTTCCTGGGAGCGACTCTGCAGTCACAGTCGCTCACATACTGTATTCGTGAGAGCGACCCAAAAGTTTTAGTCGCTCACAAATAGTATTGATGAGGATGACCTAGTTAAGATCTAGGGTTTGACATCTTGGCTTCAGTTGACTTCAGTGATCAAGTAGATTTGGGTTTCTCTCTACAGTTATACAAATTTGTAGATCTGATATGTTAGTTTTCGCTGCAAACATATGTATTGGGCTCATTGACAGTGGCAACAGTACTCAACATTATTCAACACAGTGACAGCAGTACTCAACAATGTTCGGCACAGTAACAACAGTATACAGCAGTTGACATCAGTTTGTGACAACACATTATAGTCATCAGTATGAGGGTTCCGATTCCTAGCATGATTAGATTTGTTTCGTAGATATCGTTATTGTTTTCCTGCATAGATAAAGTGATGGATCATTGTACTCTCTTTTGCTACATCATTTGATGACGATCTAAGAAGAAGATTTGCAAGGGTTTTCCCCATACTGGGTTTTTCCCTGGTCTCGGACCAATCCTAGTGTCTCTATGTGTGGGCATGCTTTCTTCTACTATCCCTTTTATATTTCACTGCATTGATGATGATGGTGATGTTGTTTCTTCCTATGTAATTGCATATGTTGATGTATAATGGCGTAGATCTGAATAATGTAATGATGAAATGGGGTGAACTTAATGTATCAATGATGAAATGCAACTATCATAGCAAAGAACAATGTCGCCTTAAGAAAAAATAACATATAGTACATGTTATTGTATTATGGATTCTAGATTTGAAACAATGAAATAGATAAGTGGGTTGCATTTTAAAATACAGGTTTTTTTTTAATCAAAACATTTTCATTGAACAAGAGTGAACAACAACTACTCGATGTGAGATGCATCATGAGGTAGAAGTGTTCGACACATTATCAAGCATCCCTTTTCTTACGAAGCCACCAACTATGGAGTTTATATTCTATAAAAGTTTCCCAAGACTTACAATTGGCCCAAAACTTGTTTCCAAGCATTGGCACATGCACAAGCACAAGCATTGACATGTCATTCGAAAAACTTGATCCCTAATGGGGGGCAATAGCAGAGCACTGCTTTCACCAACCTAGCAAGACTTTGGTTGAATTTCAAACATAATATTAACCTTATCTTCTTAGGAGAATATTTTATTTATGCCTCACAACATAACTTCACTAGTACAACATAATATATTATAAAATGCATAATATTTGCAAAAACCAAATGAAATAAATTACTTTCAATGTTTTCTTTGGCAACAAAACCATCCACAAAGGCAAAGCTTACATTCTTCCTTCTAAAGTATGGTTCAATTGTCAAGGTCTCTTGAAACTATATGCAATATCTTCTTTATATTATTCCAATAAGCAAAGAAAATGTGCTCTCTAACATATCTATGTTCCCCCCATTGATTAAAGCACAAGCTAGGTAATACTAGAAGTAACTCAAACAAACACCATAATGGTGGTTCTTGCTCCTTTGAACTCATGCAGTCACTTTCACTGCTCTTACACATCTAGTTCCTTAGCTAATAACTTTTGTGGCAATATTGTTCTTTATATTCCCATTCATTTGTATTGATTTAGTGTCTTCCAAAATTGTAGCTTCATTTCCCAATTTCATTTAAGTTGATTTTCTAAATTTTATGTTCAAAAGATATCCAAACATCAATACAATTTAACACTACAAAGGCATTAATAATTTTAAATTTGAAATTCGAACATATGTCTACACCAAAGAGACAATGCCAATCCAAAATAAAGATTCACCTTAAGACGACAAAACATTGCTCTAGAATTACTCCACGTCCCATCAACCATTATGAAATTTAGAGATGATCGATCATCCATCTGAGCATTGAGAAAATCCATGAACAATATTAGTGGTATGACACATGCAACAAGATATATTTCTTGTAGCATAAGTAGAGAGGATATGCAATAAATTTTGTGATTCACTGATAGAGATTTTGCTAATAACATGTTCATTAACTTAGCAACAAAAAAAATGGAAACAACATAGCATTGTGACCTTTAGAGAAAAGTGGCACAATTATACTAAAGCCTTGAGTGAAACAATTTTAAAATATTACAATAGTCGAGAGAGATATTATTGGATGTCTGATAACTCAAATTGACTTCTGGCTGTTACAATTGCAATGCTAACATAATTGAAAATAAACATCGACACAACAAACTTCGATCTTCGACCAAGTTGCACACACTTTGACTGCACTTTTTTGGAAATGTTATTATTTCACAAATTTGGCAATGTATGCATTTAACACCAATTTTCTTATTTGCTGAGGCAAGCTATTTGACATGCTAACCAAGATAAAATGCATATGTCCAACATCCATTTAATTCTTTGTTTTTCTTCAAGAATATGGTAAAACAAAAATGAATACATAAACAAAATCACAGCACCACTAAGCATTTGCAGCTAGCATGTCCATATATTACATACAATATCATTGCTAGAGACAAAAATCAAGTAGTCACAATACAACAAATTCACTTCTCATGACTTTGTCCATGTTCTTTCTATAACATACAATCAATTAGAGACAGTTTTATGTTTTATCTACTTGGCCCATGTCATTTGGTTGCATTCATCCTATATGGAATATGACAAACTATTATTTCCTATTAGCTTTTGGGCTTACTCCAAAAGTGTTGGCGCTTCATGTAATGTGGGGTGCATGGTGAGTTGGTTACTATTGGTTGTATCATAATGACATACACATTGGAGATAGATTGTGTAATGACCCACTTCCAGGTATCAAGAACATGGAAATATTAGCATGCATACGAGACATGCATATGATAGCTACATATGCATGTATTGCATGCACTGCACTAGTATGCATAATAACTAATTTTGGGAAATGTGCAAGTATAAGGTAATGAATTAATTATCGAAGTGATAAGTAGATACCAACATATTTGTGGAGTACTTGTTATACCGCTATCTTAATATTACTAGTGCATAATTCAAAATATATAATTACAAGGGATTTTATTAACTAAAAAAAGAGTATATATTCTATGTAGTACATCAAATAAAATGAACTAACTATATAAATCTTTAATGTTCTAAATTATATTATTAAACTTTAAAAAGGGAAAGTATTAACTATAAAAAGGAACTATAAAGAAAATAACCATATAAATTTTAAATTAAATATTAAAAGGGTAGAATTTAACAAAATATTAAATTATAATTTTTATATATATAAAAGGAAAGTTACTTAACCTCATTAATGTTCACATTAAAGGAGATATTAAATGATGAGTGTCAATGAATAAGAATATGACCAGGCCTCTTTATCGATTCTGAGGAGCCACGTAATGGATAGACGGCAAGAATCCATGCATCATTGTCAAGGCAATGAAGGATGAAAAGAAGGTAATATTTGAAATATAAGGGGGGATGAAAGAAAATTTTGGGAGACAGAGGAGGAATTTACCAGAGAAAGACACAAAGGAAGACCCTCATTGTTCTTGAAGCTTTTGGGCACGGAGGCCACATTACTACAAATTTTGAAGTATTTTGCGTTGGGTACCAAGATTGTGCCAAGTTTGGCAGGGAGGTTTTGGTCTTTTGGTAACGGAAGCAAATTGAGTGCTACAACAGCGCGGGATTGACTTCAAACTCAGAAGCCAAGTATGTATCTATGTATTAAATTTGACAAATTTTGTTTTAAAACATCGCTATCTGAATTCTAGGCTTCGATATTATCAAATTATGTTAATTAGGGGTTTGTTTTGGTAAGGGTATTACAATCTGGTATCTGAGCATCAAACTCTCTGACCTTGTGAAATGGGTAGTGACTGTGCATGTTCTTAATTCTGAAATGTGTGTATTTGCCCATCGGGTGGGGATTTTCTACAGGAATATAAGCAGTTAATGTAAAAAGCTACTGCGGGAACTTGGTCAATGTAAATAATAAATCCGTAAAACTATGGGCTCAAGTTCTACCCTGTGCACACATCTCAAGGATCATCACAGGCCTTAACTAGTCGTTCCACATGGTTTAGATTATTTTATTTTAATCAATCTGAAGGATGTAAATCCGTCCACAAACCACATAAATTCTTAGAGATGACTTGAAACTTTGAACCACGTAACATCCTATCTGTTGAAAAATCTAGGCCATCAAAATTAGGTGATTTCTCTTCTAATGATGACTGCTTGTGAATGCTTTTTACTTCATTAGATTATGATCTTCTCTTTTAGTTAGATTATTATAGTGTTCTTCATGAAACAGCTACCAAAGCATAAACAATAACGAGACAAGAGACACATAAAATAGGCAATCAGCCAGAGCCAAAACCTCTCCCACATGAAAGGAAAACCCAAATGAATTCTTCTTCTTATAGAGACTTCAATTAACGAATACAAAGACCTAGACACTTGACCAAGATCCCTCCAAGACCAAGACACAAAGCTTCCTTGATAAGATCTTTCGTCCTTGAGTCAACAATAGTCAACTCTCTTGCTTCTTCTTCCTTATTGTCCACCCTTCAGAACTTTGGTCCCTTGAACAAATCTGAAACTTTTTCGCCCTAATTCAGAGAGCCCTATATTCGGTTCCTGAGCAATTCTGACCTTCAACCTTCTTTGCTGGAGAGAGGGAGACTCACCTTCCTTAACTCGGCTAGAGGATCTATTAGGCTTCCTCCAAATTTGCCTTCTTCATGATGACTATAATACTTGAAGTATCTCAGCTCTTTCTGCAACAGAGGGTTCGGAAATCTCGCATGTGTGAAGTGTATATTACCCAAAACAATGCCAAAATACTTCACTTTTTCTTACCTTCTCTTCATTAGTTATATGGCTCCTTTTCTAGTGATTTCCACACTTGTCCTTATTTCAGACCTTGACCGAAATTTTTGCTTCTGAAACATTCAAAGCATGTTGATTTGTGGTAGCATTGGATGTGCTCTAGACATGAAAATTGGTGGAGAGGCTAAGGCACATAAGATCTCCAAGACCAAGAAATGGTCTGGGGAAATTCCACCCGGTTGGAGAGATATTAAAATAATTAATATTTTTAATGGAGTTCCTATGTCTAAACTTAGGAAAATTAAAATATTAATGGGTATTAATATAAAAATGGGTGAGAATGTTCTAAATGACATGGATCAAGCCAAATCTAATCTCAACCGTTGACAAGGGACTTAATCTCGATCATTGAAGGCTCAACAGGAAAAGTATAAGAGGATGCTTGAAGGTCAGTTGGAGATACACCAAGATTGTTCAGTTAGTTCGATTTTCTAGAGCGGGGCTTGTGAGAAAATTCGAACAAGTGATTTGTTGCAGCGAGGGCAGTGAGTACATAGCATAAAGGCAAGGATAGTGCCTGAGGGTGAGCGCAGTGACTGAAGAGGCTAACACAAAGGGAGCTAGAGCTACGCAAAGGCAGCTAGAGACTGCACAGAGGTTGAGGGGCCTGCGTAGGTGACACAGAAGAACAAAGAGCTGACGCAGAGGGCCAGAGCGCTGACGCAGAGGGCCAGAGGACTGATGCAGAGGCTTCAAGGGCTGATCTGAAGCTAGCAGGACTAACGCAGAGCCAAGAGGAAGCGTCAGAAGGATGTTTGTGGGGCAGACTAGAGCTGAGAGGATGAATATCTGTCTCCGAGAAGAGGTATTACTGTCATGTAACAATCTCTGTTGGGTGAGCCATGTTAGCACCCTAGTTGTACTCAAGAATCTGCATAATAATAAAACCCTCAGAACTGTTGCACTGGTTTTCCCACATTGGGTTTTTCCGGGGACGATTGTCCAAAAATAACGGTGTCCCTTGTGTGTTTGTTTCAGTATTTCAATTGATGATCTGTATATGAGTTAAGGTTGCATTTGTGTTTATTTTAGTAGTTATATTTATAAATAACATGTTAATGGAATAAACAAGTAGGATAAATAGACCAGATAATGCAGTAGGGGTTTCTAACGTGTCAAACTTAGAAATTTCAACATGGTATCAAAGCATTGTAGATCACAAGAGGACTGGAGACATCAACGATATTGGAAATTTGTAACAGTAGGAGCTGTCTCGAGAGACAAAGTTGCTCCTAAGCAAAAGGCAGCAGAGAAGGAGTGACACAAAGGGCCTGCGTCATCATTTCGAGCCAGAGAGAGGGCTAGTGCAGAGGCAGAGAGAGGTAGAAGAGGCTCACGAAAAGCCATGTCATCCTACTCAGCCAGGTACGCTTGACGCAATTGGCCATAGGAGCGATTCAGCCTTTGTGGGGATTGCGCAGAGCTGGAAGGCTCAGTTTCTTCAGTTGTTGGGGCCTAGGGGGCTGTGGGCAGATTGTGGATTGGGAAGCTGGTGGGGTGTTGTTTCTGTCAAAGAAGAACAGTACGTAACGAGACAAAACCAAGGTAGAGGGAGTCGCTGCCTTGACAGATTTCTGGCCAAGAGATCCAAATCCAAGTTGCAGTTGCAAAGAGGATTGGAGAGGAGTGGTTCGACCTTTGGCGGGAAGATTTCCAGTAGGAAAACCAGGACTTAGAGGGAGATTTCCAGGAGGGAAGTCGAAACTCAGAGGGAGTCCAAAAGAGGAGCGGAGATAGCAGTAAACGGATTGAGAGATCAAAACAGGTTAGACGAGGCTTCCAACTTTGTCATCTGGAAGGCTAGGATCCTGACAGTCTTGGATAGACATCGAATCAAGGGCTTCGCCTTGAGAACCGTGGCTATCCCAGTCAACCCAGTTGATAATGAGAAGTATGAGGATGCAATGGTGAGGTTAAAGTGCATAATCCTTGACAAAGTCAAGGATCATGTTGTACCACATATTGCTGAAAAGAACACGGCAAAGGAGATGTCAGATACTTTGACGACATTGTATCAAAGCACTTCCGTGCAGCGGAAGATGCTATTGGAGAATCAACTGCGAATGTATCAGATGCAGAAAGGGGAGCAGAGAGATATATTCCTCCTCAAATTGCAGGAGATTCGTGACAAACTAACTTCCATAGGGGCCACACCGGATCAAGAGTTTATGGTGAGAAACGCCTTAAATGCAATCTCCGAGGAGTGGGAGACATTTGTCAAAAGCATTTTGCGCAGAGCTAATCTTCCAGGTTGGGAAGAGATGTGAGCAGCTCTTTGCCAAGAAGAGATCAGGCGGTTAACCAAGGTGGCAATAGTGGGAAGAGAAGTCGAATCAAGAAAGAGGAGGAGGAGGATGCGTCTCTAGCATCTGCGGGACAACAGGAGAAGAGGAAGAAGAAGGATATCCCGAAAGTGAAGTGCTTCCATTGTGGGGAGCTGGGTCATTATGCATCCCAGTGTCCCAGGAAGAAGAATAAGGGAGAGGCTTATGACTCCAAGGCAGCTCCAGCTAAGGCGGAGAAAGAAGTCGAGACTGATGACGACTATGCCATGAGTGCTCATGCACCTCTAGAGAAAAGGTGGGATGACATCGAGTTATAGTCAGGAGGACTATAAAAGATGTAGGGGCAGGATCCTTGAGGTGCCCAAACTCTTGGATCATATCTGGCTACGGGAGCCCTTAACGACAGTAGCAGGATGACGGATGTCGGGTAGAAGCAAGATGTGATGGAGCGACAAGGAAGTGCTAAAGTGCAGAAGTCTGTAGCAGTGCAGTGGGGATTGCAACAGTGCAAGAGGCACAGAGGCGGTTGCAGCAATGCGAGAGGCACACAGGTGTTTGCAGCAGTGCGAGAGGCACAGAGGTGGTTGCAACAGTGCGATAGGCACAAAGGTGTTTGCAGCAATGCGAGAGGCACAAAAGTGTTTGCAGCATCGCAGAGACGGCAGAGGGAGCACAACATAGCAACAGAGGTAGCTTCAGCATCAAGAGGCTTCCGCACTGACAAGGATGTCATAATTTGGGTAGATCAATTACTTACTTCTCGGTAACTAAGTTGTAGTGCAGCAATTAGCAGTGGCAGTGCTAGGGGCAGCATGGGCAGCATGTTGAGAGGGAGTTGCAATACAAATGTAGCAATGGCAGTTGCAAAGCCATGAGCAGCAGTACAAGAAGCATTCGTGCAGTGGATGTTGGGCAGCAAGCCAAGCATCAACACAGGTACCGGTGCGGAAGGATCACTATGATGTTCAGTGGTGGAGCATTACTAGAGCACATTCCTTGCTAAGAGGGAGTGTTGATTTGTGGTAGCATCAGATGTGCTCTAGCCATGAAAACTGGTGGAGAGGCTAAGGCACATAAGATCTCTAGGACCCATAAATGGTTTGGGGAAATTCCACCCGATTGGAGAGATATTGAAATAATTAATATTTTTAATGGGGTTCCTAAGTCTAAACTTAGAAAAATTAAAATATTAATGGTTATTAATATAAAACTCGGTAGA
>APFE030578066.1:0-24487 GCA_000404065.3 Pinus taeda
GTAACATCCCTCCCTTAATAATAAATAATAAATAATAAGAACTAATAAAAATAATACAAAAAAATAATAATTAATAAATAAATAATAATAATAATGAATAAACCACTTAATAAATAATAAATAATAATAACTAATAAAAATAATACAAAATAATAAGTAATAATAAAAATAAGGAATAATAATAAATAAATCATAATAAATAAATAAATAAATAAATAAGTAATAAAAATAAAAAATAGTAAAAACCAAAATAACAAATAATAATAAAAATAAATAAAATAAGAAAATGATCAAAAATTAGCATGCCGACACATGGAGGGTGGGCATGTGGCATGCAGACACATGGAGGTGTGCATGTGGTTTCCCATCCAATGTTTTTTTCTATTTAAGGAATGATGAGGAGGATGGAAGGGGTCTTATTCCATCATTCTGAGGTTCTGTCTTGATTCTCTTGGAGAGTATTGAGACTTAGGAATACTGGCAGTAGTCGTTGATTGAGGGCTCGGGGGTGGCCAGTTGTGGCAGAATCCTGCACAATTGAGCCTACGGTTGGGAGGAGAGTCGTCCCCAAATCTTGTTGCGGTAAGACTACTTCTACCACAGGTAAGCCGAGGTAAGTAATCTTCATAGTTTAAATTCAATGTTAATAAGTTAATTAGATATCTGTCTCGGGTTGTTACATAACGGAATGTAAATAAACCAACTAGGGTGATGGTAGCTTATCTCTAAGAAGAGATGCGGCAGCTACATGCCTCTAGACTCTCTTACAATGAGGCTCAAGGGCCTTTTTATTATTGAACAATAAGAGCAAACCCTAAACAACCAAAACCCTAACTCGAGGAGATGTAACACCAAGAGTTTATGGGCCCCATTTGGTGATTTGGACATCCAACTTCTCGGAGTAGCGACATGGTCATGTTATCTCCATTTCACGCGTATGACAACTCGTTGGAAAGATCTCCCTGAGGACTATGACAGGAAAAAATGTTTTTAGATAGAAAATCGCTGGCGATAGATTTCCCAAAAAGCATCGTTTAGGGCCTCAAAACGACTCCGGAAGTTTAGGACCTGAAAAAATGCTAAAAATAGTAAACTGTACTATAATTAAGGAAACTGAAAGAAGCAATGGTGGGGGTTCAAGTGGAATTGGCGGGTGGCCACCAATATCCACCTGGATCATCAGATTAGAAGTGTAGTATTATATAGTCGACTATGATGGAAGTGAATGGTTAAATTTTGGCAAGGCTCATGACTAAGTTCTTTGGCATTATGGGTATCTTATTAATTAACGTAGTTATTTATTATTTAATATATTTTGGTTTAAGATTTATTTATTAAAGAAAAAATACATTTTTTATATTTTATTAGAAATAATTAGATTCTTAAACTTATTTTAATAGATGAATGTAATTTTTTATTATTTAATATATTTTGTCTTAAGATTTATTTATTAAAGAAAAAATACATTTTTTGCGAGTTGTCTTTAGTGAGATTTTTTGGAATTTTTTCCGATGGGTTTTTTTGGTGTAATTTCTCTAAAATCCAGTAGGAATTTATTGAAATCAAAAGCTTGATGGGTAACCCTTGCACAATTGCCCAATGGTTTTGTTGGGCATTGAATCCATATATATAGTCAAAAAACCAGTTTAAATAACTCAAATCAAGATTTCACCTCAATTTTTTCTCTGATTTGGACACCGGAAAGTCTAAAAGGTCGCACTAAAGACAACTCCCATTTTTTAATACATATTAGAAATAATTACACTTCTAAAAGGTTTATAAAAATAATAATAATAATAAAACAATTTTCATGTTATTAAAAAAAAATATCAATAAAAATACACATTTAATATATTACTATAATTTAAGAATATAATAATAATAATTTAGTATTAATAATATAATAATTTAGTATAATTTACCTCTTAATTTAATAATATAATTTTTAATGTTATAAACAATCCAAATACCATGTTGATGTATGTGAGCTTTATGATACATATATAATCTTGGAGATAATTTGGAAGTGGGAGAAATGAACATTCACTAGATAAAAGTCTAATTTCATATCAAATATAAAATCCATAGTCACTTTCTTGTATACATACACATTTTGGAAAATAAGATAGTCCTCAAAGTATTGTGTTATTTCTCAATTTGACATGATATCAAAGTTAATCGTTTTCCAGCCACACAAATTTTGGCGCTTCACTCATGCTGCGCCATATCTCTTGGTTGTGAATGACCATTCATTGATGTTATTATAATAATAATAATAATATAATTTAACTCTTAATTTAATGATATAATAATAATAATAATAATAATATATAATAATAATATAATTGTCAATGTTATATATAATCGGAACAAGATGTTGATGTATGAGAGCCTTATGATACATAAATAATCTTGGAGATAATTTGGAAGCAGGAGAAATGAACATTCACTAGATAAACCTATAATTTCTTATGAAATATAAAATAAGTAGCAACTTCCTTATATATACACACCTTTTAGAACATAAGATAATCATCAAAGTATTAAGTTATTCCTCAATTTGGAAACTTTTAGCAAATAACATAATCCTCGAAGTATTGAGTTATTTCTCAATTTGACATGATATCAAACTTAAACATTTTCCAATAGCACAACTTTTGTTGTTTCACTCATGCTATGTTATGGCACACCAATATCTTTGTTGTCAATGACCATTAGTTGAGTTTATAATATAATCCATTGAGTTTACAATATAATTTCCTCGTGTTTATTAATCACATTGTAGCAAGGATTGTCTTAAGATGAAAATTAAGCATGGTAAACCATGGTCCCATGTCGTATTTTGACAAGGATTTTCTCAATATGAAAATCAACGATGATCAATGATGCTCAACCATGTTTATTTTAGGTGGTATAATATTTAAATATTTATCTTAGAGTTTATATACCTTGGGTTTATAATAATAATCCCTTGGGAATACAATTATTCCCTTGGGTTATAATCCCTTGGGATTTTAGTATGTTGGAAATAATACTGAGAGGAGGGGGCGGGTGAATCAGTATTAGCAAGTCAATAATATTTCATTTTCATATTCAGATTCATATAAGCTACTTCGGTTAATGAAACCTGCGTGTATAAGAAACTGTATGTAAGGCAACTAGTGTATACCCTATAAACTTATAATTTAGTTAATTCTTCATATGTTGATCTTTAATTTGTGCATCGGAACCATATAAATAGTAACTAGGAGCAGTAAAATTAGAATAGATAATCACACACATGAACACAAGATATAAGGTGGAAACCTAATGTGGGTGAAAACCACCTGCTGCAATCGTCTCTATCTTCCTTTTAATAAGAAACTTCTTTTTGCAAATTTTGTACTGGTGCAGTCTTATACCAGTAAGCAGGCTTCTACCTACAGAAGGCTACAACCTTCTCTCGTTCTCCAGCTTCTCATGGAAGGGAGATACAACCCCCTAGCTCTTGTACTAGATGATGTGTTTACTAGTACGTAGGTGCTGGCCTACTGAAGGCTACCACATTCTCTTTTCTTCTAGGGACCACGTTTCATAAACTTTCAGACTGGATCTATGAATAACATTAACCAAACATCTAATATATTTTCATCAACCAATTTTCTTTGCACCAACCAAAACTGAATCAAACAATCACTTCCCAGAATACAGTAACGAAAACCCAAGCCAGAACCCAGAACACTGCGACAACAAATAGAATTAACTAAAGCATATTTTATTAGGTATACACTACTTCAATGTGTCTAACCTACGTGTATACGCACTTTTATGAAGGCGAACTTGCATATACACTGCTTTGAAATGCCAAACCAGCGTGTATATGCACCTTTGCTATAGTGAACTTGTGTACAAATTTGTAAATGATTATTTAACCTTTACAACTATTCAGACATCAGTTATACCCAGATCATCATGTTTACAGATTATGACATGGACCAACTATTCAGATAAAATATCAAAGCCACACAAAGATACTTCACTTCAAGCCTTAAGATCTTGACCCATTAATAGAATTTATCCTTCATCAAGTGCTTAGGTTCATCCTTGATTTAGATCTAGCTGTGCACCATAACCCAATGACCTGTATTCTAGATCTTGCTCTTCATTAGATATTAAAAGGTTGAGTTACCTTTGCCTAATTATCTTCTCCTCCTTTTATAGTCTTATGCCTTACTCAATACCATGGTCCAAAACCACTTAGAATCAATACCTTGGACCAAATACTTGGGGTCAACACTTCGGATAAGATACCTTGGACCAGTACCATGGATCAAAATACCATGGACCAAATACCACGGACCAAAACTAAGTTTTCCAACATGTACATGCCTTTCCTTCCGTGAAAGTGCGTGTGTATGCTATACACACCTTTTGGTATACGAACCCATGTGTACACGAGCCTTGGTCAATGGGGAACCCACATATAACTCTCTTTCTTCATTCTGTGAGCCTGAACTGTGATCTATTATCTGTGTGAGTTGCCATCAAGGACAACACCTGTGTCATAGTGCCAAATATGTGTCATAATTCCAACAGTCTCCCACTTTGGACTTGATGGCTACCCAAGTGACTCTTCCCCTTTGTCATCAAGGCCAAAGGGTTATGCTCCCCCTGAGTACATGTTGAATTCTATGAGATGTTAAAGTGTGTTATCCATGCTCCCCCTGAATATACGCAAGGTCTGCAAAAACATGATTTTGTACATACATCATAAATGACCTTCCTATCACTAATGACTCATACATACATCCATCTCCCAACCAAGTGGGGATATACCAAGTTTGACTTATCGACCCAACCATGTGGGTATATACCAAATGTTTATAAATTACATCATCCATCCCATGCATAGTGGGGAAACAAAATAGGTCGTTTCATGACTTTGACAATAAATGATATACATGACATAGAGACCAAATGTCTAAAACAAGAATATGATAGTTATCAACAACTATCATCAGCAACATTTGTCAATCACCATCCAGACCAATAACCATAATCTCCCCTTGAACCTGTTCCACATGAATGAAGAACAATAGTGAATTTGTACGAAGACCTTCTAAGACAATGCCAACAATGCATTACTATAAGTATATGCTCCCCCTGAATATGTGCCAGATGATCACTATCAGACCCATATCAAACTCCTTTCATTCATTGTTTTTCTTCAAACTAACATATACGCGACTGTATCCACAGAAATCGATGTATGTACATGGATAAAATTCATGAAACTCGCATACAACCACTTCTCTCTAAAATAGATAAGTTTTAACAACAAGATGATGCATCAACTACTCCCAGCTTCTATCTGAGATATTCAAATGTTTCTCTTGGCAATGGTTTGGTGAATATATCAGCAACCTGTTCTTTGGATGGAACATACTCCAATTTGACCTTTTGTTCAAGCACCTGTTTACATAGAAAATGATATTTGATGGGTATGTGCTTGGTCTTGGAATGCATGACTGGATTCTTTGAAATAGTGATTGCACTTGTATTATCACATAGAATGGAGATGGGTGGAGTACATGTGATATGAATGTCTTGCAATGTTTTCATCATAAAAAGGAGTTGTGTGCAGCAAGATGTAGCAAGCACATATTTTGCTTTAGCTGTAGATAATGCAATTGAAGTTTGTTTCTTGTTGAACCAAGAAAGTAATCTAGAATCCATATAGAATGCACCACCACTAGTGCTTTTTCTGTCATTCATGCTTCCTACCCAATCTGCATCTCTATATGCATGAAGTTTAAGATATGTATCCCTAGGATACCATAAACCAAAATTTTGAGTTCCTTGAAGATATTTGAATATCCTTTTGAATGCCTAAAGGTGTGATTCCTTTGGATTTGCTTGGAATATTCCAACTATTCCCACTGCATGCATGATGTCTGGTCGGGTACCTGTTAGAAAAAGCAAACTGCCAATCATGGATTTGTAGGTTGGTTCATGTACTGTTGCTAATTAATCATTTGAGCTGAGACTGCATCATGGGGGTACATACTGGTTTAGAATCTTCCATGCCGTATGTTTTCAATATCTGCTTGAGATACTTGGTTTGTGATAGAAAAATACCATCTTTATTTTGTTGAACTTGTACGCCAAGGAAACATGTGAGCTCACCAAGCAGGGACATTTCAAATTCTTGTTGCATTACCAAAGCAAAGTTTTGACTCATGGCTTCTTCATTGCTACCAAAAATGATATCATCAACATACACAACAAGTATTAGCAATTTATCATTATCAATTTGTGTATATAGATTTCTATCTGTTGATCCTTTTGAAAATCCTTGTTGATGGAGGTATTTGTCAAGATGGTAATACCAGGTCCTTGGAGCTTGCTTTAGATCATAGAGAGCCTTTCTGAGTTAGCATACAAGTTTTGGATCATTTCCAAGAATGAATCCATCTGGTTGCTCAATATATACTTCTTCTTATAAGTCTCCATTAAGAAAGACAAATTTTACATCCATTTGGTATACTTTGAATATTTGAAAGCTAGAAAGAGCAAGGAACATCTTATGGCTTATGGTCTAGCAATAGGTGCAAAAGTTTCTTCAAAATCTATACCTTCTTGTTGAGCATATCCTTTACAAACAAGTCTGGCCTTGTTTCTGATAACTTCACCATTTTCATTTAGCTTGTTTTTGAATATCCATTTGGTTCCTATGATATTCTTATCATGAGGTCTAGGAACTGATTCCCAAGTATTATTCTTTTCAATTTGCTCAAGTTCTTCATTCATGACCTTGACCCAACATTCATCTTTACATGCTTCATTTACACTTTGAGGTTCAATGGAGGAAAGCAATGCTAGATAGCTTGAATCTTTTGTAATAGTTCTTCTTGTCTACACACCTGCCTCTTTTTGTCCTAAAACTTGAGTCTCTCAATGATTTTTCTAAACATACCTAGATGGAGTCTTTCCTTCTATTGTTATCTATTCTTATGGTGCTTCATTAGTTTCTTATTCTTCAGAATTAGTCTGATTTGATGTGGAAGGATAATCCTCATCTTCTCCACAATCTTTGGTTTTTAACTGCTTTGGATTTTTTCCTGCTTCATCAACCACAACATCAATACTTTCAATAATTTTCCCAAGTATTTTATTATAACACTTATATCCTTTACTTCATGAAGAGTAACCAAGGAGAATTCCTTCATCTTCTCTGGGTTCAAACTTTCCAAGCTTTTCATCAGTCCTTTTGATGTAACATTTGCTTCCAAAACTTTGAATTATTTTACAGTAGAAGTCTTACCATACCAAAGTTCATGTGGAGTTTGAGTGTTGTTTACCCAAACATGTGCTTTGTTGAGAATAGTGACGGCAGCAAATGCAGCTTCACCCCAGAAGGTTGCAGGAGTTCCAGACTCATCTAGCATGGCACGAGCCATTTTTCGAATAGTTATGTTCATCCTTTCTACCACTCCATTTTCCCGAGGAGTCCTTGTGGTGGAGAATTATCTTTTTATTCCATGTTCTTCACAAAATTCAAAGAATTCATCCGAGGTAAATTCTCCTCCTCGATCAGATCTGAGGCATTTGATTTTGTGATCTGATTCATTTTCAACCAAATCTTTCAAGGCTTTGAACTTTTCAAATGCTTCATATTTATGCTTGAGAAGTCTTATCCATCACATTCTAGAAAGATTGTCAATGAACAATATAAAGTATTCTTCTCCACGTGGTGACTTTTTCCTTGATGGACCACATAAATCAGTATGAACAAGTTCAAGAGGCTTACTAGCTGATCCTTCCTTCTCTGGGAAATGTGCTCTAGTTTTCTTACCAAATTGACATGATTTGCATATTGTATTTTCTAGAATGTTGATATCAGGAAGATCACGAACAACCTGGAATTTGCATGCCTTCCTTATTTGAGGTAAGCTTAGATGCCCCAATCTTCTGTGCGAAAGCCAGTGTTCATCATTCTTTCTTAGATAGCACTATTGTTGTCCTCCCTTGAGTATGTATAAATTATTTGGAGTTCTTATGCCTTTGATCACAGTTTCTCCTGTATCAAGCTCATGAACAACACATCCATTTGATTGAAATACTACTTCATTTCCTTGATCACACATTTGATTGACACTTAATAGGTTATGCTTTAGACCATCAACATACATAACATTCCCAACTTTAACCTTTTATTTTAAGAGAACAAAACCTTTACCTTTTATGACAGAAGGAGTGTCATTTCCAAATGAGACCTTCTTTTCCTTTTCTAAGGCATGATATGACTGAAGTTTTTCTTTATCACCTGTCATGTGTTTCAAGCATCCACTGTCGACTTACCACTGATTTTCTTGTCCTTATGCATACAAGGCTATACCACATCTTTCTGTTTGCAATTCTTTCTATGTCCATGTTTTGGGACCCAATGAATTTTGCTCCTTCTAAGATGTTTGCCGAAATTTACTCCTGCATTCAGAATCTTCATGACCGAAGTTGTTACAGATAGAGCATTCTATTTCATTTTAAAGAGGAGAAAAGTTATTGTAGGTCATTTTCATGATCCCAATCAAATTCCTTTGTTTTCATGCTTCTCTAGTCATGATGGTCTTGTAAGCAACACATTGAGCAGCTTTGTGTCCAAAGTTATGGCATGAAAAACATTGGCCATTAAAGAAGTTCCTGCGATTATTGGATCTAATAACTTGGTGATTCATTCTTGAAACAGATTGAGTATGATTTACCTGAGGTTGGTTGTAGCTTATGTTCATCCTTGAATTAGATTGAACTCGATTTACCTGGTGATTTTCTTTATGCATTTGTTGATGATTGTCAAACTGTTCACTTCTCTTTGCTGCATCAAGATAGCTTTTAGTGGAGGTTGACGACTTCTGTGCTTGAGATGCTTCTTCAGTATATCCAAGACCTGTCTTTATCAGAGGAGAGTGCTACAATTTTATAATTTCATCTAAGGTTTCTGATCCTTTAACAAATCTGAGATTGAGAGTTTGTTTTCTCAATATCTTTTCTTAGACCCACAATTTCACATTCTAGTTTTTCATTGTGTTTTTCTCTTTTAGCAAGTTGGAATGTCAGAGTATCTATAATCATATTATTTTCTTCTAAACAGATTTTGAGTTTAGATATTTCATTATAAAGGTCATCTTTATCTAAAGCATCCAAGAAGTCATCATCTTCAAAATCCATAAGAAGTCTATAGTCATTACTATTTCGATCTTCATCACTATTTGATAACCCATCACTATCTTCATGCATATAGTAGCTCGTCTTACTTACATTTCGTTTTCTATTCCATTTTGTTGATTCCTTACCTTTATCAAGCTTTTCTTTATGAGGAAATTTGGCTGCATAATGACCGACTCTTCCACAAGAAAAACATTTGAAAGGTAGTTTACCTCTGAATCTTCCAGAACCCCATTGAAGGTTCTTGACAAAGTTTGCTTCTTCCTCTCCTTTTGAAATATGTCCTGATTCATTCAGCTCTTCTCTTCTTGAAGCTTTAAATGTGGCTTCTCTCATATCTGATGGACCTCCTTTTCTCATTTTGAAAGCAGTTAAGACTCTATGCAGCCGTGTCATAGTAATATTCTGAAGATCTTGCTTTTCCTCTATGGCAGAAACTTTTGATTCAAACTTAGTAGACAAGGATCTTAAAACCTTTTCAACTAAAGTAACTTCTTTTATCTCTTCACCTAAGTTTTTCATGCAATTAACAATCTCATCTATACGTAGGAAGTAATTAGCTATACTTCCATCGTTGTGAATTTTGAGAGTTTCATATTGAATTCTAAGAGATTGTAGTTTTGCACGTTTTACCTTATTATCTCCTTCATAGCTTAGAATGAACTTGTCCCATATTTCTTTGGTGGTTTTGAGCTGCATAACCTTCAAAAATTATGATTGTGATAGACTGCCCAATAATGTATTGATAGCCTTGGCATTGGTTTCATATTGCTTTTTACCTGTCGTATCTGTAGGAATTGCTGATGGAAATGTATATCCTCCTTCCACGATTTCCAAAACATCTATTCGAATATATTGAAGATAGCGTGTGGTTCTTACCTTCCAATAAATGAAGTTTCTCCCATCAAAGATTGGTGGTCTAATGGATCCCTCTCTTTCGTAGTTACTCATGATGATAGATCTTCCTTCAAGCGATCAAGCTTCTTCTGAAGGACCTACTCTGATACCAATTGTTGGAAATAATACTGAGACTGGGGGGGTGAATCAGTATTAACAAGTCAATATTATTTCATTTTCATATGCAAATTCATATACGCTACTTTAGTTAATGAAACTTGTGTGTATACGCAACTGTATGTAAGGCAACTAGCGGATACCCTGTAAACTTATAATTTAGTTAATTCTTCATATGCTAATCTTTAATTTGTGCATCAGAACCATATAAACAGTAACCAGGAGCAGTGAAACAGAATAGATAATCACACACATGAACACAAGATATAAGGTGGAAACCCAATGTGGGTGAAAACCACCTGCTGCAATCGTCTCTATCTTCCTTTTAATAAGAAAATTCTTTTGACAAATTTTGTACTGGTGCAGTCTTATACCAGTATGCAAGGTTCTACCTATAGAAGGCTACAACCTTCTCTCATTCTCTAGCTTCTCTTGGAAGGGAGCTACAACCCCCTAGCTCTTGTACTAGCTAATGTGTTTAGTAGTATGTAGGTGATGACCTACAGAAGGCTACAACCTTCTCTTTTCTTCCAGGGACCACGTTTCTGCATCAACCAATTTCATTTGCACCAACCAAAACTGAATCAAACAATCACTTCTTAAAATACAGTAACCAAAACCCAAGCCAGAACCCAGAACACTGCAACACCAAATAGAAGTAGCTAAATCATATTTTATGAGGTATATACTACTTCAATGTGTCTAACCTATGTTCATACGCAATTTTATCAAGGCGAACCTACGTATATGTTGTTTTGAAATGCCGAACCAGCGTGTATATGCTCCTTTGCTATAGTGAACTTGCATATAGATCTGTAAATTATGATTTAGCCTTTACAACTATTCAGACATCAGTTATACCCAGATCATCATGTTTACAGATTACGACATGCGCCAATTATTCATATAAAAGATCAAGGCCACACAAAGATACTTCACTTCAAGCCTTAATATCTTAACCCATTAATAGAACTTATCCTTCATCAAGCGTCAGGTTCATCCTTGTTTCAGATCCAGTTGTGCAACATAACCCAATGATCTGTATTCTAGATCTTGCTCTTCATTAGATATTCAATGCTTGAGTTTCCTTTTCCTAATGATATTCTCCTCCTTTTATAGTCTTAGGTGTTACTCAATACCATGGTCCAAAACCACTTAGAATCAATACCTTTGACCAAATACCTAGGGTCAACAGTTCGAATAAGATACCTTGGACCAATACCATGGATCAAAATACCACGGACCAAAACTAAGTTTTCCAAAATTTACATGCCTTTCCTTCTGTGAAAGTGTGTGTACGCTATATGCACCTTTTGGTTTGCGAACCCATGTGTACATGCGGCTTGGTTAATGGGAACTTGCATATACCTCTCTTTATTCATTATGTGAGCCTGAACTATGATTTGTCATCTATGTGAGTTTCCATCAAGGACAACACCCGTGTCATAGTCCCAAATCTATATCATAATGCCAACATAGTATTAATCCCTTGGGTTTGTTATTTCCTGGGTTTATAATATAAATCCCTTGGGTATATTAATCTAAGGGTTCATACTCGTAGGGTATAATGTTATTGATAGGGTTTATAATATTAATCGTATGGTTTAAAATAAATTTGTTGTGTTTATAATCATGGTCAACCATGATCTGCCCTCACATTATGAAAATGATTGTCTCAATATGAAAATCAACTATGGTCAACAATTGTCAAGAATCTTCAATCACGACCAACCATAGTTCAATGTCACATTGTGACAACTATTGTTTCAATATGAAAATCAACCATGGTAAACCATGGTCCATCATCGCGTTGTGACAAATATTGCCTCAATATGAAAATTAATCCTGGCGAGCCATGCTCAACCATGGCCCAGCATCGCATTGTGACAATGATTGGCTGAGTATGAAAATCAACCATTGTCAACCATGCTTATTTTTTTGTTTATAATATTTATTATATGGTTTATATACCTTGATTTATAATATTTATCTTAGGTTTTATCATAGTATTTTCTCAATATGATAATCAATCATGGTAAAACATAGTCAAGATCGGTGAAACATAGTCAACCATGGTCAATTATGGTCAACCATGGTTCACCATGGTCAACAATGGTCCAGTATTGCATTATAACAAAGATTTTCTGAATATTAAAATCAACCATGGCCAACCATGGTCACGCATGCTCAACCATGGTCCAATGTCACATTGTGATATATTGTCTCAATATTAAAATCATCCATGTTCAACCATAATCATGGTCAACCATGGTAAATAATCATGGTCACATTGTGGCAAATATTGTTTATTGGTCCAGTTTTAGATTGTGACAATGATGGCTAACCATGTTCCAACATTACATTGTGACAATATGAAAATCAACATTAGTCAACCATGGTCAACCATGGTCCAACATCACAATGTGACAATGATTGTCTCAATATGAAAATCATTCATGGTCAAACATTGTCCAATGTCACTTTGTGACAAAGATTGTGTCAATATAAAAATAAACCATGGCCAATGATGGGCAACCGTGTTTATTCTATGAATTATAATATTTATATTAGGGTTTATATACCTTTAGTTTATAATATTAAACCCTTGGGATTAATATTATTCCCTACGGTGTATAATCCCTTGTGTTTTTAGTATTGATCCCTTACGTTTATTAGTCCCTTATTTCTATAAAAACAATCCCTAAGGTTTATCAATCTAATGGTTGATATTCTTAGGGTATAATACTATTCTTAGGGTTTGTAATTTTAACCCTAGGGTTTAATATAAATCCCATGGGTTTTTAATCATGTGGTCAACCATGTTTAGATGTCGGATTCTCATAAAGATTGTCTCAATATGGGAATCAACCCTGTTCAATTTTCATCGAAAATCTTTAACCATGGTTGTTCATGGTCAACCATTATCCTACTTCACATCGAGATACAGGTTATCTCAATATGAAAATAAACCATGGTCAACCATGGTCAAGCATCATGTTGTCACAAATATTGATTCAATATGAAAATCAATCATGGTCAATATGAAAATTAACCATGGTCAATCATGGTTAACCATGTTCAACCATTGTCCAACGCCACATTGTGACAAACATTATCTCAATATGACAATCAATCATGGTCAACCATGGTCCAACATCGCATTGTGACAAAGCTTGTCTCAATATGAAAGTCATCCATGGTAAACCATGTTTGTTTTAAGATTTATGATATTCATCTTATGGTTTATATACCTTTGGTTTACAATATTAATCCCTTGGGTTTAATGCTATTCTCTTAGGTTTGTAGTGTTAACCCCTTGCATTTATAATTTAGTGCCTTGGGTTTATAATATCAATCCGATGGATTTATTAATATAAGGGTTCATATTCCTTGGGTATAATATTATTAAAAAGGTTTATAATATTAATCGTAGGGTTTAATATAAATCCCTTGGGTGCATAAATTCTTGGGTTTACAATACAAATTTCTTGGGTTTATATTGTTAATCATAGAGTTTATATTCTTGGGGTTGAATACTAAGCCTACGATTTACAATATTAATCCGTTGGGTTTATAATATTAATCGTAAGGTTCATGATATTAATTTTAGGGTTTAATTCTTATTTTAGGGTTTATAATATTAATCCCTTGGGTTTATCCTATTCCTTTGTGGTTATAATCCCTTGTTTTTTAGTATTAATCACATGGGTTTATTCAATTTATATTCCCTTAGGTTTATAATCCCATGGGTTTTTATTTAACCATGGTGAACGATGTTTATTTTACCATTTATACAATTTCTATACAATTTCTAGGGTTTATATAGCTTACTTTCTAATATTTATCTTAGGGTTTATCATAGGATTTTCTCAATATGAAAATATATTATGGTCAACCATAGTCAATCATCGTTAATCATGGCCAACATCGGTGAACAATGGTTGACCATGGTGAATTATGGTATTTCATGGTTTATCATGGTCAACAATGGTCCGACATTGCATTATGACAAAGATTGTCTCACTATGAAAATCAACCATGGTCAATGATGGTCAAGCATGGTTAAGCATGGTCTAATGTTGAATTGTGACAAATATTTGTCAGTATGAAAATAAATCATGGTCAACTATGGTCAGTAATGATGATCACATTGTGATGAAGATTGTCTCTTGTTCCAACGTCACATTGTGACAACCATGGTCATCTATGGTCAGTCGTGGTCAATGATGGTCTAACATTGCATTGTGATAAATATTGTCTTAATATGAAAATCAACCATGGTCATCCATAGTCAAGCATGGTCCAATGTAGCATTTTGATAGAGATTGTCTCAATATGAAAATCAATCATGCTCAACCATGTTCCATGATCATATTGAAGCAAAGATTATGTTAATATGAAAATGAGCAATGGTCAACTATGGTCAACCATGTGTATTTTAGATTTTATAATATTTATCTTAGGGTTTATATACCTTGGGTTTATAATATTAAACCCTTGGGTTTAGTATGATTCCCTTGGGTTTATAATCCATTGGGTTTTTAGTATTAATCACTTCTATTAATAAATGCTATTTTATTTTTAATTACTTTTATTTTATTATATGAATGAATTTATTATTAATGATATAATTACTATTAATATAATATTATTAATATGATATTAATTTTTATTTGAAATTCAAATGTTTCAGCAGTTGGTGAGGGGATGGGGCATGTGGCCCTAGCCCTTGGTCACACGACAATCCACATGACCTGGTGCGAAGGTGGAGAGGGAAGGTGGTTGGCCCAACGCCCGGTCACATTTTAGTCACACAACCACATGCATGGTGGAAGCGGAGGGATGGAGCAGTTAAACTTGTCCCTAGGTCCTATGATGAACCCTTGTGACTTATAGTGGGGGTGTTGAAGCCATAGGGGAAGGTACGAAGTGAACCCATGGGCCACATGGCCTCCAATATAACCATTAGAGGCGATTCAGGAAGGGACTGACACATGGCACCTTGTTGTGCCCAACCACTATCTGTATTGGCCACCATATGACCAACCAAATGGATTTAGAATAGGCACTTAAGGCCTCATTGGCACATTTAAACTGGTGACAATGTGCACCCTTTTTGGTGAAATTTCCACCATTCCTGCGTCAATTTGTCACTCCAGGGTCTTCCAAAAGATAAGTTTTGTTTCCTAGCTAGCAATTTTGGTCATTTGGTAGGACAAATAGCAAAGAAACGGAGAAAGGGGCCTAACTTGTTCATTTTTCACTCTTTTTGAGCCCAAGATGAGCATACATAGCAGTTTTTTGGTGTTTTAGACACAAAGACAACATTATTTTTTGTGATTTGAGAATTATATGTTGATGTAACTTACATTTTGAGGATATAATATAAAGGGTCAACATTGGAATTTTGAATCAGAGACATAGCCGAGGAGGGGTGAACTCTATCATCAAATTGTTATTTCTGCGATGCTACATATTGTTTATTTTTCTTTGGTTATTTCTGCAAAATTTAACTAAAAGCACTAAGTCTATGTTCTTTTTCAAATTGATCCATTGCTCGCAAGACATAAAGTGGCTTGGAAACTTTTTCAATAAACGTTCAAGATTTTAATCTTAAATCAATTGGTATCATAACATGCTTGTTTTAAAGGTTCGACTAATTTTACAAGTGTAGTTAATGTTAAAAAGGTCTAAGTTGATGAGAGGAGATAGAGTTCTTGAAGAACGAAATCCTTAAATTGGTTCACAGAGGTCAGAAACTCAAAGAACTCCATGAGTCACGGCACATGAATAAGGACAAGAATTGATGTTTGAGGATAGGAGAGATTTGAGAAAGGATTTTTATGATATGTCTGAGATGGTGAAAGTGTTGTAAAAAGAGAGATTAACAAGGTTGCAACGAGAGAGTTCAACCCATCCCAAAGGTAATGGTGGTGATGGGAGCAAGTGCCTGTCCCTCCACCACCTCCTCCTTCACCTCCATCATTTCCTCCTTCCTCATCTCCTTCTTCATCTCCTTCACAATGTCCTCCCAGATATTCAAGAGGACATGCTAAGTCTCCTTTGTTAAATCTTGATATCAAGTTTGAATTGATTATGTACTATGGGGAAGCTAATGCAGAAAAGGTGGATAATTGGGTTTATCAAATTAAAGTCTATTACAGGATTCAAGGGATTAATGATTACCAAGATCCAACTTCCTTCTCCTCATTTGGAAAGTGCAACTCTCATCTAGTGGGAGGCGAAAACTCTAGAAGATTTGAAGAAAAGTGGTAAAATTATCTCTTCTTGGAAAGATTTTGTAACTCCATTAAGAAGGAAATTTTATGCATTAGCTTGTATGAAAAAACAATTATGGATTGGAAAAAGTTTTGACAAGATAATGGTCAGATTTTTCAAAGTTACACAATAATTTAGAAGAAGAGCATTAATCTTGGGCTTGGATTTGTCTTCACAAGGCACCCTCCTTAAATACATAGGTGGATTACATAGTTTATTGAGGCATACAATTCTTATGTTTAATCCCACCAGTATAGATGAAGTTGGTTGATGATTGGCATTAATTCCATTAACCTCATTAGTGATAACTTATGTTGAATGTTATTATTGTGAAAGGCTAAAAGTGATGTGAAGTGCAAAGGTTCTAATCAATGTGAAGGCCAAACATTGTCAAATGGAACATAAAATATTCATGACACAAGCTAAAAATTATATCTTTTTCACTAAACAAAAAATGTAGGATACAAGATATTAATTATTTGATGAGTTGTTTTATTTTAGCTATAGTTTATGTTACAAATTGTTTTCAGAATTGAAAATGAAGAGACAAGCTTGTGAAGAGTTTTTAGAATACCAAGAGACAATGCCTCATTTCATATTCCTGGAGATAATACAAATAGCTAATAACGATTTCTTATAAAATATACAATGGGGCAAGGAAAAAGGACTTTTTGGAAGTGACAGAGTTTTCATAATAAAGTTGATGAGTAGCAGCAGAAGTGGCACAAAGTGGAAAAGCAGAGTAGTATAACAATATTCTTGATGGAAAAATTATATGTGAGGTAACCAACATTTTGTGACGTGATGTTGTGGTTGAGAGATTTATGTCCCTGTATCTAAAAGTTCCAATGAATTCTCTAGTGGAGATGGAACTAATGAATTCATGTTGATGGCCTTGGAAAAACTTGAAAAATATTTCTACGAATATGAAGAAGAAGAGGAATGTGAGGTAGACCTTGAAGAGGAGTTGATCCGTGCCCTAGAGGAAATAGAAAAGCTTAAACTAAAGAGTAAAAAGTAGAAAGGGATCCTCTTGAAATATGTAAAAGAAGAATGAAATTAAGAATAAATTATCAAGTTGAAAGTTCAAATTGAAGAGAAAAAAGGTGGAAGAAATTTTGATGTAGAAAATAAAAGAGAAAATCCATGAGTGTGAAAAATTGGAAGAAGAGGTGGTAAGTCTGAAGAAGAACCTAGAGAAGGCAAAAACTGAACTAAACACGAATATTCAACAGAAAAAAGGGTTTTAAAAGCTAGATGTTATATTAAATGCTCAAAGTTGTCCACTCATAAAGACAGTGTTAGACTATGAAGGAGAAGCCAGTAAATCCAAGACAAAGGATATAAGGACAATCACTTTTGTAAAAGCTACTAGAGGAGAGAATGACAACTCACATCAATCTGAGAACAAAAATTTGAGCAATACTTCAACATCAAATGAACAACTACAAATAAAAATTGCTGGAAAAGTACAAAGTGAAAAATGAATGGACAATCAAACAACAATCTACCATAAACCATACTTCTTTAGTAGACAAGATTATCAAATGTCAAGATGGTTATATTCTCAAAAAATATCCACTACAAGGTACATATATTTTTCTTATGAATATTGTCACTTTTGTAAAAATTTTGGACATAAAACCATAAATTGTAGAGCATATGTCAGAAGAATTTATTTGGGAAATTATAAGAGAAGAAAAATGGATTAAGAGATCTAAATAAAAATGCATATGATTATTTCCTTGATAACACTAAATGTTTCTATTTTCACCAATTTTGGCACAAGTCATATGAATGTCGGCCTAAAGGAAATAGATTAACATCTCCGAATAATTATACAACAAATTAATGCATGAAATGGAGAAAGAAGGAAGGAGAAAATAAACCTGATAAGTGTGACCTAGAGATATATCCTCAAGATAAAAACAATAAATGGAACATGGAAAATGGTTCCTCTAGACATATAATAGGAGATAAAAGCAAGTTTGTCTCCGTGGATGAAAACAAAACGCAAAATGTCACATTTGGAAATGATGAAGCAACAAGAATTAGAGGAAAGGGCGCAATTATTCTGAATAATTGAAGGGAAAAAGATCAAGATGTAGTGTTTGTAGATGGTGTAAAATAGAATTTATTGAGTGTAAGCCAGATGTGTGGCAAAGGTTGTGATGTTCTCTTTAGAGCTCAAGACTGTGAAATTAGGTCAACATCTATAGGGAAGATTCTAGTTAGGTGCTCACATAGAGAATAATATATATATATATCATGAAGGAAGAGAGCAAAGAATGCTACATCAACAAACAAGATGAATCTTGGCTATGGAATAGGATATTAGGGCATCTCCATTTTAATCACATCATCAAACAGAATAATAAGAGAGACATTAGAGATATAAAAAAAATAAAGAAGCCTCAAAACACTATCTTCAAGTAATGTCAAATGGGTAAAAAAACATGAGCGTCATTCAAAATCAAAGATAAACTATCAAGTAGTAAGCCTTTGTATCTAGTTCAGATGCATTTGCGTGGGCCTCCCAGAACAGAAGCATGAGGGGGAGAAAAATATTTCATGTTGATAATTGATGACTATTCGATATTGACATGGGTGGTGTTCCTTAGAAATAAGTCAGAATAATTTGAGAAGTTCAAAATATTCATGGCACTGGGATAAAACCAAAAAGGGTGGAAGATAAATTTCATAAGATCATAAAGAGGAGGTGAATTTACATTAGATGAGTTTGGAAACCTATGCCATGAATTTGGCATAAAATGACAGTATACTATTGCAGATACAACTCAGCATAAAGGAGTTGCAGAGAAACAAAACATATACGTTCAACAAATGGCCAGAGACATGATGTAAGAAAGAAACATTACTCAAACCTATTGGGAAGAGGTAGTTCATACAACAATACATATTATCAATAAGTTACATCTCACACCAAACTGTGATAATAAACCTTATGAGTTGTGGCATGGGAAACACGCATCAATCAAGCATTTTAAAGTATTTGGAAGTAAATGTTGTATTAAAAATAATGAAAAAAATCTAGGAAAGTTTGATGCTCGATCAGATGAAGGATTTGAGATATTCATAAAAAAGTAAGGGATATATGTTCTATAACAAGAGGTTCCATAAGATTGTGGAATGCATAGATATAAATTTTGATGAAGAGATATCTTATAAGAACGAAAGAACGAGTTGTATTAATCCCCCAGGTCAACACCATCATGATTGTAAATAAAATGAAGTACTAGATGAAGTATTATAAGGTATAGAGACTCATTCAAAAGGACCCTCAAGACACACTTAATAGAATCATCCTGAAAATAAAATTATTGGAGATAAAAGTGAAACAGTATAAACAAGGAGGCAACTAGTAGAAAAATTTGAGCAAGTTCATATTTCTATGTTGTCACAAATAGAGGCAAAGAACTTTAATGAGGCAAGTAATGAAAAAAATAGATAGATGTTATGAACAAGGAGTTAGACGAAATTGAGAAAAACAATACTTTCGAACTAACACCAAGACACGTTGGAAAGAATGTCAATGGCACAAAATGGGTATTAAAAAATAAGATGAATGAATAGGATCAAGTTGTTAGAAACAAATCCAGACTAACGTGTAAGGGTTACTCACAAGTGGAAGGTCTTGATTATGAAGATACTTTTGCACCAGTCATGAGACTAAAGGAAATCAGGATGTTTTTTGCCTTTGCGCGCTACAATGATTTCAGGGTGTACCAAATGGAAGTGAAGTATTCCTTCCGAAATGGTGATCATGAGGAAGAAGTCTATATGGAACAACCTAAAGGTTTTTCATTATCAAATAAGGCTAACTATGTATGTAGGTTAAAGAAAGAACTATATTGTCTTCAACAAGAACCATGGGCATGGTACTCTATACTGGACAGGTACCTTCAAAAATAGGGTTTCAAGAGAGGAGGAGCTAATAATAATATGTACAACAATGTAAAATTTAAAATGGGAACTCTAGCCAAAAAACGCTAGAAAAACATAAAAAACAATGCTAAAAACGAAAAAGTGATGATACTGGAATGATGATTTTTTTTAGGGTCAATCTTCAAAATTTTAAAAAAATGCTAGTAAAACCAAATTTTTAGTGTGGATAACAAAGTTGTTTATGAGGAAAAAAACACACTAATGTCTTTGGTAGAATAACATTTTTATTTCCTAAGTATAAATTCAACATGTTCTCAACCATAACATGCTAGATACAAAAAAAATTGAAATTTTTTCAACCATAAAATAAAACAACCATGACATTATGAACAAATTACATCACTAAATGTATTCAAAATTCATTATTTGTATAGTGAATGAAACATACATTATATCTCTAATTTAATGTTTCATTGTAGATTTTCTAAACAATAAAAAATATCATAATTAAGACATATAATCCAACAACATAAAAATGACTCATAACTTCAGATTTAACACCATATGGAAATCAAAAATTTTATTTCAAGATACGATGCATATATTAGTTAGATAAACTGTCTTAAACAATTATTCAAAATCACTCATATTTTTTACACACCATCAGAATTCACATCTTCAGATGAGTGACTGGATGCTGACAAAGATGTTCCATATTCTTCTCTTTCATCAACTAGTGCCCCATCTGAGTCCACATGCATGCCCATCATCTCAGGTTTCAAAATTCTTCTAGATCTACCACTGGTTTTAGCAGACTCCCATCTCAACATTGTTCCTTCTAGTAACAACCCTTTCAGAATCTCTATCGTCTTGAAGTGAAGAGTTCCTCTCTTTGTTAAATTGAATTCATAAATAAGTATGTCAACATCCTCCAATTTTAATATGACTGTGTGGCGATGATTTATATTCATACCCTTTCTTTTTCTCTTTCCGCCATTTTTTTTGTCAACTACCATCTCTGGCTTATACACACTATTGAATGGTTGTGTATTTGTGGCATACCAATGTACTTCAACACTTGTAACATCCTCATTTTCTGTAAAGACCTTTATAACTTTAGCAACCCAGAATGGATAGCCATTGGGATCTCCATCTGCTAGCAATGTGATCATGCAACCCTCCTTAATAACCCGTACTAAACCCCTGTAAAGGTCTTCCATGGCTTCACGTTGTGCGTGAGATCTTCTGGAACCAATATAAATCCCTCTTTCCTCTGCCTATGAAGAATTAATAATACCTTGAGATTGTTTCTATTCAACAATGTTTATTTCCCCTTGTGCATTCGACACATTTTGTGGCCAAATAAATGGATTTTTCAAAGGTATATCTTCATTTGTTGTTGTTGAAATGATATCACTTTGATTATTGAAAAATGACTCTCACCAAACTGAATCAGCAATTGCAAAGTACTCATATGTATATCTAATACATTTTTTAATTTCTTCTAGGAAATCATAATAATTTATATCTCTATTTTGTCTGCGTGCATTATGAACTTCACCAACTGATTGTAATAACAATATTTTTGATGCAAATATTGGATGATCTGGAATGAACTTCAAAAATTTCAAACCTGATGATGGTGCCCATTCTATAGTAGATGAATGCTTCTTGCCCCATATTAGTGTTTTCCCATCAATTTTTTTCATACGAAATTGATGTTGGAAGCTAATGTCATTAAGTTGTTCAATGCATTTCCCCTCACCATATGATCCCATAATAAACCTTCGCATGTCAACAGTTTCTTCCAAAACATCAAAAGTAGGCTTTGGCATGTATGATTTCTTAATACATTCAACTAATGATGGCAAGCTCCCAACTTCCTTCCTCCTCAATGTGACTGAAAAATGACTAAACATCTGATCAATATGGTCATGTGGCCCAACAAGAAGGAAACCAACCTTTACCTTCTGAAAAATTCTCATTCAACAAGATGTTTAGATATCCAAAAAAACCCAATTTTTGTTTTCAAACGCAGTGTTGTCATTCTAAGACAAAACTTCAAGAAGATTACCAGACCAATGAGAAAGCACATATGAATTATGGTTATGGTCAGATTTGCATCATTATGAATATTTGGAGCTATGAAGTACACCCTTGGCAACATTTTCCCATTGAAGACCATACAACTGACCAAGTGATACTAAATAAAATTTTCCTCCTGTAAATTTTTCGGTGTGCGAACAAAATGTGGTAAAAGTGTTTTCTTCTGGTCCATACCATCAATTATCAAACACAAATATTTATTCGAATTATCATAACACTTCTTTCGATTCTTGTACAACTTTTTCCTTTCATTTCTTTATTGTTCACGATGCTCTTGCACTTCTTTGACAATCGAATCTACACAACATAAAAGAAAGCCATTGAGAAATATGTTTTCATACTTGATGAATATACAATTTTAAAAGTTAAAGTTATGAATGCTTACCTCTTTCTAGCCCTTCACATTTGTCCCTTTTTTATTTAAGAGAAGCACATGTACTGCAAATCCCCATCCTTGTCTTCTTAGGAATATGGACATTGTTGAATTCTTTCTTCCATAGCTTCAAAAAATATTGATATGTAATAAATCGAGCATGTTCCTTAGCACCTTCTGCATATTCTTTGTATAAGTTGTAGATTTCTCGTCTTGAAAAATTATGTGGAATATGTATTATCTCTCTATTTGGCATACACTCTCCATGCTTTGAAAAGAAATCTTTCATCCATGACATTGTAGTATTTGATAATGGACCAAACTGTCTTTTATGACATACTTCTCAATAAAATGTGGAATCCTCTTCCAAATTTTCTTGAATTCTTGAGAGACGAAAATTCCTAATCGAATGAAACATTTTGAAAGCTTTTCTACAGATAAATAAAGTCCTAATATGATAATCATAACCTGACAATGTAGATTTCATGCACCCAACTAAATATGAAATTTTCATGCTTTTATTCATTCACAAATTTCTCTTCCTTCTCTCTAATGCAAATTTGAAATCCATATGTTTCAAGCAATATTTTTGGCAACATTCACTTGAAATGAGTGCGCTGATAGAACTTCTTCTCATTAGATATTCTGCTCTACCCCTTGTATAACTAGAACATCTTGCATTGATACGAAAGAGTCTTCTCCTACTCCTCGATACAATATTTCTTGGAAACATCTCCATCATTGGATCATCATTTGTGTAAGGATTTTCATCATCATTAAGAGGAATGTTATCCACACTATGATCAGCTGTGCTTTTGAAACACTGACTTGGAGGATATTCTTCATCTTCCCCTTCTTCAGTGCTACTGTCATAGTCCTTAGAATTTGGACTCAATGGAAAATTTGACTCGATGTTTATTGGATATTCTTCCTCATGTGCATTTTCAGTGCTACTCTCATAGTCCATAGAATTAGGACTAAGTTCCAGCCACCCTGTGCCACCCCGGTGGCTTTCCCGCCCACCCGGGGTGGCCATGAATCTACCAGCCACCCCGAGTGGACGGGCGGGCCACTGAGGTGGCGCAGGGTGGGGGGCTGCAACCCACCCCGCACCACCCCGACAGCGCCCGCCCACACCCAAGTGGCCATGAAGGTGGGCATCGCGTCCACCCGCATGGCCACAAGGCGGCCTTTTCCGCCCACACCGGGTGGCGCCAAATTCTGAGAATGGGCCGGCCAAACCGTGGGCAGGAAGGCGGGTGGGTCCGCCGGGGTGGCATGGGGTGGGGCACCGCCACCCAACCCGTGCCACCCTGGTGGCCTGCCCGCCCACCGGGGGTGGCTGCCCAATTCTCGCCTCCCGGAGTGGTGTAGGGTGGGGTGCAGCTGCCCACCCTGAATCGGTTGGCCACCCTAGGCGGACGGGCGGGTGAGTAGCCGGAGTGGCACGAGGTGGGGCACCACTGCCCACCCTCGTGGCCTGCCCGCTTGCCCGGGGTGGCTGGTCGATTCCCGCTACCCGAGGTGGAGCAGGGTGGGGTGTAGCCACTCACCCCACGCCACACCGGGTGGGCGGGTCGTTGGGGTGGCACGGGGAGGGCATGTGGG
>APFE030578066.1:24578-70013 GCA_000404065.3 Pinus taeda
CGGGGTCCCGGCAGCCATCCTGCCCTCGGGGTGGCAGGCGATTTTCTTAGTGCCAATATTTTTTTAATTTGAATTATCTGATTATACAAATTAAAAATTTATGATATATTTTCGTTGTCAATTTAAGTTAATATGTTTTTGTTATTTACTGATTTATGTGTTTCCTTTTTCAGGAAAATGGCATCAAAGAAGATTTTTGTGAATCTTTCTGGACCAAAGACTCTTGAAGGTGCATCTTCAAAAAACGTTGGTGAACGAAATCCTCTTGAGCTCATGGCTACAAATCTTTCAGGTGCCTCAAATTAAAAGAAGATGATTTCATACTGGAATAATTCAAAAGAGGTGAAATTTCCATCAAGAATCTGGTATGTGAAAGAAAGAGAAAGCCAAAATGTGAATATATATCTATATATTGATATACCGAATGATAATGGATTTTATGAGGTGATGGGAAGAGTCATAGATATGTGTTCGATACTAGACACTGAAGTTGTTTACCTACTTACAAAAGCTCCCAAGTCACATGGAAGGATTAAATATCGACTATCATATTCATTGTATGACACGAGAGAGGTATCTACAAAGTTGTGTAAACAAATCGTAAATGAGATGAAAGAAAACATCGTAAGTACTGTTATTTATATTTGTATTTTGCATTCTTGAAAGTGTCTCGCTATATTTTTTTAACTTTGTTTTTATTGACATATGATATTTTGTTTGGCAGAATTTTATTGAAAGTTGTTCAATTAGGTTGGGAGGCATTCATTTCATAGAGCATGATATCATGAAAGTTGTCAGCAGTTTTTACTCAGTGTCAGAAGAAGATATGGAAAACAAGAAAAATATAGTAATTGATGATGCTACAAAACTACATCCAAAGGATCAGAAAAAAAGGCCTCTAGTGGATAAATCTAGCAAGGGTAGACAAGTTACTTTTGAGGACGATGAAGTTGAAATTGACAGTGAATCATATGTTGCCATTACTGAAGATGACATTCGAACTGATAAGAGTTGTAAAAGACAAAAAGTAATAATGCCCAAGAATAAATATATTGAGAATGTTATGCCGAAGAAAAGTAAAGTTGAAGATTTTGAAGTAATCATTACCAGCAGTCAAGCACCTAGTGAAACTTCAAAAGAAAGCAGAGAAATCATTACACCAGGAGCTTATTTAGAGGATGTGTTAGAAATAATACTGAGAGGGGGGGTGAATCAGTATTAGCAAATCAAACACTTTTTCATTTCCATACTTAGATTCATATATGCTACTTCAGTTAAGGGAACCTGCGTGTACATGCAACTGTGTCTAAAGTAACTAGTGTATATCCATTAAACTTATGATTCATTTAATCCATTAAATTTTGATCTTTAATCAGTGCATCAGAACTTCATTAACCATATGAACAGTAAATAGGTGCAGTAAAATAGAATAGATCATCACACATAAGAAGCACACGTGAACACCATGATATAAGGTGCAAACCCAATGTGGGTGAAAACCACCTGCTGCAATTCATCTCTATCTTCTTTTAATAAGAAACTTCTTTTTACAATATTTCTGTACTAAAGCAGTCTTATACCAGTACGGAGGTTTCTACCTGTAGAAGGCTACAACCTTCTCTCATTCTCCAGCTTCTCTTAGAAGGGAGCTACAACCCCTTTAGCTCTTGTACTAGCCGATCCATTTACTAGTAAGTAGGCGCCGGCCTACTAAAGGCTCCAAGCTTCACTTGTTTTCCAGATGCATCTAGAAGGGAGCTCCAACCCCTTGGCTTTTGTACTGGCTGATATTTTTACGAGTATTTAGGTGCTGGCCTACACAAGGCGATGATCTTCTCTCTTCCTCCAGGGACCATGTTTCATAAATTTTCATACTGGACACTCTTGAAGCACAACACCATAATCTGAAGGCCACATTTCATCCAATTTTCATACTAGACCCATCAACAACATTGAAGCACAAAATTAATCATCACTGCAATACACCTGCATCATTGATCTCTGAATCACCCAATACTGAAACACTGAAACCCTGTCAACAACACAGTCACCAAAACACAGAACAGACAACAGAACTCTGCAATGACAACCATATCCAACCGTAACTTTGAAATATCATACTTCATACTATATATGCTACTCTGATGAACCCAACATGTGTGTATACACACTTTTACCAAAGCTAACCCGCGTACAGATCTACAAATTCTAACTTATAACTTTGCAGCTATTCCAGACATCAATTATACCCAGAACAAAACATTTACAGAATAAACACACGTCAATAATTTAGATCTAGTCTATCAATGATCAAACCATATAATGATAAAACATTCCAAGCCTTAAGATCCCGATCCATCGTTCATCATCAACCGCATAGGTGCATCCTTGGTTCAGATCAAGCAAAGCATCACAAACCCATAACCAGCATACTAGATCTCATACTCCATAAGATATTCATCACTTGCACACTTACCCTCTTGGCCTAATGATCTTCTTCTTATATAGGTTTATGCCTCTCTTAATACCATGGTCCAAAACCACGTAGAACCAATACCTTGGACCCAATACCTGGGGTCAACACTTTGGACCAATACCAAAAGACCATGGACCAAATACCATGGGCCAAAACTTAGTTTTCCAACATGTACGCGTCTTTCCTTCTGTGAACCTGCGTGTGCACGTATATGCCTCTTTTCTTCTACTAACCTATGTGTATACACGCTTTCATCAAGGTTAACCTGTGTATACCTCTCTCTTGACCTGTTGCACTATGATCTATCATTTGAGTGAGTTGTCATCAAGGACAACACCTGTATCATACCTCTGAGTGAGTTTCCATCAAGGACAACACTTGTATCATAATGCCAACAATCTCCCCCCTTTGGACCTAATGGAAACAACCACACCAAATCACTCTCCCCCTTTGACATCAAGGGCAAAGGGCGAACCAAATTGTTCTCTCCCTTGGTATACCTTCTACTTTCCATACTCCCCCTGAGTACCTGTTGAAATCTCTGATTAAGCTCCCACTTTGTACATGCCGAGATGTACCAATCCATCCATGTTCCCCTGAGCACATGCAAGGTTTACAAAAGCATAACATGACTCTATACATACATCAATCTCCCAACCAAGTGGGAATACACCATTTTTGACTCATCCACCCAACCAAGTGGGGATATACCAAAAGTTTAGATGTGACTCAAAAATAAGAAACATTACATCATCCATCCCATGCATAGTGGGGTTACAAATCAAAGACTAGCAATCTAATCAAGACCATGATCCACAGCTATCATACACCATGTATGATCTGCACCATAAGCATTTGTCATCAGCATCCAGACCTATAATTTGCAATACCATTCTTTTGACCAATCAACAATAAGTAGCAAGATGTATCATTTATCTACATAAGTATCATCACCAAAGACTTCTCATCAAAATGCCAACAATGCATTATTTGAAGTATATGCTCCCCCTAAACCTGTGCCATGCCATCATCAAACAGTGACTGAACCATATCAGACTTTTGTACTACTTATTTTCTTCATAACATCATATACGTAATTGTGCAGTGTCTAACTCGCGTATATACGCAACTTGTCTTCATGAAACCTACGTATGCGATTTAGAACACTAATGTTCCACAGTTTCAGCTTCCTCTGAGTCTGTCATGTTTGTGTACTCTCTTATGCCACATCTTTCTGGTTGTACTTCGTTTTTCTTCCATATCTTCAACTGTGATGATGTTTTCTCCTTTTGGTATGGTGTCCAAAGTCTTCTCCTACATTCCTTTCCTATATGTCCAAGCTTGTTACATGCATAACATCTTACATGTTTCATATTCCTCCTAAAACAGCCAATGGCTTTGTGCCCAAACATATTGCAAGTGAAACAATATCCCTTAAAGTACTTGGAACATGATGATCTTTCTGTGTGATGGTCTTGAAGCATTCTACTTTTGCATCTAGCTGCAACATGTCCAAGATTATGACATACATAACATTCAACAGTATTCATCAAAGGAAATAATCGCCTATCACTTCCACAATTAGGAGCAAAATATTTTCTTTGAGGAATTTCTTTCCTTGGCTATTGATGGCGTTGTCCTCTCATCTCCTTGTTGATCATTTTATATTTCTCATTAGAGTTCCTTGCCTCACCTTGTGAGCTAGATTCACCTTTAACAGATTCATAAAAGCCAAGAGAAGTTTTGATAGCAGGCGACCTTTGACTATGAAGAATATCATCCAAAATCTTAGTACTTTCTTGAAATTGTAATAGTTTATCCTTTTCTTCCAATTTACCTTTCAAGATATTTACCTCAACCTGATGTTGTTCTTCCTTTTCCGGACATTGCTTCTTCAAAAATTCTTCAGACTTTCTTATTTCTTCCACTTGTTGCCTTAGTTTGAGAATCTCCTTTTCTTGTTCTTCATTAAGCTCCTGCAGCATTTGACGAACTCTGAAGGCACATTCTAGCTAAGATTTTAAGCTGATAATTTCTTCTTTGAGGGAATTCTCCGTTTTGCTAAATAGATCTTGTTGATCTATGATTTTATCTGATGCTTCATTTTCTTGTTCATCTTCAATCTGAGGTGATTCAGAATGTGAAAGCTTGCTTCCACCTAATGGCAAGTTGTCCCTATTCCTTTGAGCTGTCTTCTTCTTCTGACACACTTTCTTTCCCATTGTTCTACGCATCATCACTCTAATAAATGTGCATCATTGATCTCTGAATCACCCAATACTGAAACAATGAAACCCTGTCAACAACACAGTCGCCAGAACACAAAATCCCAATAACCAATATCCCAATAACCCAATAACCAATCCAATATCCCAATAACCAATATCCCAATATCCCAATAACCAAATATCCCAATATCCCAATATCCCAATATCATTTGTGTTGGTTTATCGAATACAAAAGCAAAGTTAGTGGCATGGGAACATAATTCAGATAATGAATATAGGATGTCTATGTCTTTCATCCAAAGGGTTAGATTTATTCATAGTGAATTTCAAGAAAAATGTGGTGGGGATAAGATAAATGTTACTGCAGATTTCTGAAGGGAATTTTGTATGGAAATAGGCTATCAATTGAAGAGAAAACCAATTCAAAAGGTGGAAAACACAACATTCCTAGTGATTTATTCGGAGGTGTGAATAAAATTTTCCAATTGGCATTTAGAACTAGAGATGTTTGGAAGTTGATTGATGAGATTTTTAGCATATGGAAAAACATTGGCATTAAAAACCAGAAGGTCAAAAAGTCTAAGCCATTGATATGTAGCAGTAGTAAATCAACGCCTGAAATGAAGCAGCTTCTAGAAGATATGAATATCACACGTTGGAGAGAAATGAAAAGAGTGAAAGATGAAAAAATTGTCAAAACAATATTATCTCGTGTGAGGTCAGGGGAATTATCAATTGAGGAAATGTCTGAGGAATTTCAAAAGAAGGTTTGTTGAATTATTTTTATTTATTTCTAGTTTATAATTTTCTTTTAAATAAAACATGTTGTTCTTGGTAGCATTTGTTATACATATCATTATATTAACTTTTTGTTACTTTATCTATGCAGTCACAAAGTTTACGTGAAAAATCAAGAACAAATGGTTAAATTGTTGAATGAATATAGTTTGGGTGATATTGTACGCAACTATCCAGATTCAAGTTCTACATCAACATTAAAAGGTTTTTATCTTGCATTTAAAAAGGTATCTTGGTTTACACATTCATTTTTATCCATCTGTGTACTATTTTTAATTTATAGCTTACACATATATTTATTTATTTTATAAAAGATGAAGAAGGATGATAATGGAGCACCAGATAGCTTCAAAACCTTTATTGAAAAAATAAAGATCGAAAGATTGAGGAAGAAACGTATTAAGAATGTTGAACTTGATCCAACTCTTACTCATTTCATTTGGAATGGGCCAGACACTATTCAATATCAAGTAATACAAGGCGGCTGTGAAGAAATTGCTAAAATCATACCTAAAAGGGATTATGCCCTAGTTATTGTAGATATTCCCCATGGTTTCAATATTCCAAACATTGACTATGGTAGTGACCCTTATACTTATCAAGCTCTTAGTAAAGTGGTTGCGGGATTTGTAGAAGTCACATCATCACCATTATGGAGATTTGTGACATTTCATTCAGACACACAATTTGCAATGATATTGTCAAGCTTCAAGGGGAAAACAAATTCAAGGATGAAACTTACATGGTAAGACGTTTAAAATGTATATTTGATTAATGTTGAAAAATTCATTTATGTACAAGTTGATTGAACTTTAACTATTTCATGTTACAGACAAAAATCAAATCTTCTTAACCGTGAAGATCAACTATTTATAAATGATTGTGAGTTCATTCATATTGATAGTTGGGCAAAAGATGATATGTATATGTCTATGATTTTTAATCGGGTAGAAGGAAAGAGTCATAGCCAAATACTGACTTATGATGTTGTTGTGAGAAAACTAACATATGAAGACAAAAAAGCAAAAGGAGGGATAGTTAACATTTATCAAAAATCACAATTATTGATTAACTATCTTATAGACATATGTTCAAATGAAGGAGATTGGATTTTGGATTTATTTTCTGGCTCATGTAAGTTTTATTATATGGAATTGAATTTTAATATGTTATTTTTTAATTAATATGTCATTGTACTAATTTACTTCATTATTTCTTTTGTGATTGATAATTAGGTACAACACTAGAATGCTGCCTTCAAAAAGGAAGAATTTGCATTGTTATTGAAAAAGATCCATTACAGTGCAATTTCATTCAACAAAGAATTAATGCTCTTCAATTTCTTCCAAATGAAATGCAAGTAATTGGGCTGAAGAAAGGGGACTTTAGTGAATCATGTGTGGCAAAAAAGGCAAAGGAACCCCAACCACCATTACATGGGTTGTTTGGAAAGACATACATTGGGAGATTCGCAGACACCAAAGATCCATTAGAAGACGAAAATGAGCAAAAGGAAGTAGAAAATATTGTGGAAGAAAACAATGATGAAACTCTAGAGGATGAAGAGTTTGGATTACGTGACATTGTTGATTAAATTTAAGTTATTCTTGGAAATCAAGCTCATTTTTGGTAACTACTAAGTAGTTATACTTGTAATGTTTTGACTTTGACATTTTATGAGAAGAATATACACTCAATTAAGGTTGTTATGCATTCAATATTTGTAATATGTGATTTCCGCATTAATTTTTAAATTAATTATTATTTTTTGAAAAAAAAGTGATTATTATTATTTTTTTGACATGAAATTCATAAAAAATACTACTATTTAACCATTTTTAGTTAAAATTTTTGTATAAAAATTGTGATTTTCACATGTCAATTGTAGCAAAAAAATATCAAAACGTGTATTCTTTTTGTTATATTTATGTTAAAAATGGCTATTTTTTTTTTATCTATTAGACTAACCTAAGTACCCATGAGGGATTTGAACTGGTGATGTATCGCAAGGAGTTCCTTAACTGCGCACCCATTCACCATCAATCCAAAGCCCCGTGGGCTAAAAATGGCTATTTTTATGTCCATTGTTAAAAAATATTGTTTTTCAAAAACAATTATTTCTTATGGATTGATAATTTGATTAATGATGTATAAATATGTAGAATATCGAAAATTCAAAATATCGACCTTCTTCTTTAAATATGAAAAACAATAAAAACCTCACTACAAAAAAATACAATTAAAATAAAAACAATAAAATATGAAGAAAAAGACCACTTCAAAAATTATTAAATTTACAAAATAATTATTTACATTTCATACATTAGAAAAAAAAAACCCTTTTAAAAAAAGGGCCTGGTATAGAATTACCACGTTTTTAAATTAGCATAAAACACTACCATTCTAAAATGTAATGTACATAAAAAAAATTATAGTGCCAAAAACTATGCTCTAAAAAACATGTGTTTTCTGCATCACCCCTTTTCAAAATCGGGTCACTTTTTTGCTATCTTTACAAAACAGGTAACAATATGAGTTCCCGTTTCAAAGTTTACATTGTTGTACATAAAGGCTGATGAAGATGAATTACTAATGATGGTTGTGTATGTGTATGATATTATGTTTTAGAACAATAAATATAATCTAGCGAAATGGTTTGTTGAAGAGATGATGTATGATTTTGAAATGTCAATGATTGGAGAACTTAACTTTTACCTAGGGCTCCAAATCTTACAAAAGTCTAGAGGCACATTCATTTATCAAGAAAAATACCTAAGATATATATTGAAAAATCTCAAAATGGAAGACTGTAAACCTATCTCAACGGCCATGGAAGCTCGATGCAAGTTATGTGTAGATGATGAATCTCCCAATTTGGATCAAACGATTTACAAATCCATGATAGGAAGCCTACAATATTTAATATCATCTAGACCAAATATAATTTTAACATTTGGATTAGTGGAGATACACCAATGAACACCTAAACAAAGTCATGTAGTAGCAACAAAGAGGATATTCAAGTATTTGAAAGGGGCTATAGACTATAGACTGTGGTATCCAAAAGGTAAGGACTTTACATTGACAACATATCAGATGCGGATGGGGCGAGTGGCGTGGATGACATAAAATGTACAAGTGTTGGTTCATTCTACCTAGAAGAGCCTTTCATGGCATGGCTAAGAAAGAAAAAATCATTAGTTTCTCTATCTACAAAAAAAGCTGAATACATAACAGTTGCAGCTTGTTGCGTGATATTGTTGTGGATAAAGTAAACACTTTAGGATATGAAGGTAAACATCTGTAATCATATCTCTATAAAATGCGAGAATAAAAGTACATTAAGAATTTTTGAGACTACCACTTTCCTAGAGAACAAGTGGTTGAGTAAACAATGAAGATGGAGTACATAGCCACAAAAGAATAGATAGAAGACATATTTAGAAAGCCTCTTGGTAGAGAACCATTTGAATATCTGAGAAACAAGTTAGGGATAGTTCTTACAGGTGTTTCTCACTTATGTAACTTCAAAATGAGAATCTATAACTTGAAATTGAATGCACCAGCTAAGGGGGAGACTACAGGAGCAGGAAGAGGTAAAGAAGAGGAACATGAAGCACATGATTTTGTCAAGAATTTGAAGAAGTTAAGAAGAAACAATAACAAAGGCATCATGAAATTGTCAAATCATTCATCTTCTTCATGATAAAGCAACATTAATTAGGTGCACCATTCAAAATTTCAGTCTTTAATGCAAATTTTTATATAAAAATGTACACATGTGTATATCATGTACATAAGAATGTAAATAAATGTTTTCAAATCTAGACGAAGCATGTTGGAATCACCAAAAATTTCTCGAAAGAATTTTATCCTTTGATGAATATAATTGTTTATATGTAATACATAAATGTACATAATGATGATCCACATATTAACTAACATTTGATCTAAGATCCATTCAAGTATATACATGCAAGAAAAGAGACTACTGTGGAAATTGTCTCTTAAATAAAAATGACAACTACTAATTAAGGTACAATGCTACATTCAAAACTGAGATATCTTCAAATATGTATGCTACCATCAAGCCTAGATGAGTAGATTCTATTCATCTTTATGTTGATTGTTCAAGAAGCCTCCATCATGAAGAATCATGTGGTCAACATCTGATCCACATTATTTGTACCTTCCATATGAAGGAATCTAGCTCAACAGGTGATCAAGATCAAATTCCTATAAAAGGATCATTTCATGGATAGATCACCATGTGATTGAAAAGAACTACTATTGAAGAAAATTATGAAAATACTTCTACAATTAGAAGGTCATCATATGATTGAAATACTGTGCCACACTCAATTGCATCACTAGGATCTCTCCAAATCCTTCAACATCATTATTATGTCCATAAATATTTGGGTAATATCAATGTTATATGATCAAAGTGAAAGATGAGTTAAAGTGAAATTATGAAGGAATTTCTTCAAAGCATCAACACCCCAGTTGAAGATGAAAAAATTCCTACATCATCACATTTAAATGAAGAGTCAATTAATAAGCAACATTAAAAAAGAAGAAATGGAATAATACGAAGAAAGCATCATGCATATCCATACAAGATGCAGAAAATAAACCTCATATATCTCATATAAAGAAAATGAAAATACATTCAAATCCATCGTATCTTCAAGTCTATTATCTGCAATAATTAAGATGCAATTTATGGGCATTCAACTCAAAGTAAATTTCAAGAACAATGAGACTCATATTTTATACATTTCTTCTTCCTAGAAGATGAGGTCATCATCTGAACCATATTTCTTGAAAGATCTATTTGAATAAGGAATAGTAGATAAACTGGTAATAAAATACAATATTGGCACAAAGAGGATTTCCAAATGCTTACACTCTCTGGAATTGTAAAAGCTGCAATTTGAAAAGATGGGAAGGTGCTTAAACCCAACAGATGTCTAAGGTACATTATCAAAATTCATTGCATAGCTAGGGTTTTTCTAAATCCTTCAATGTTGTGGTATAAGCACTACATTTTTTTTAAACCTATCCCATGCAAATGATGAGTGCATGAAAAATTAAAATGGATTTAACATGAAAAGAAGAAATCTCTTAAAGTTCTTTAGAAACAAAGTAAATAGAATACATCTTGTTGATCAAATCAAGATCCAAAATCTCATAAGGATTTGAGCATGGATTCAATTAATCATGAACTTAATATTTTTCTGAATCAAAAACCTGAAAGATTCATTTCCCGGGTATCAAGATTTGCAAAAGGAATTACATCCCATGTAGAGGCCATTCCACACAGAGACTTGACTCAGATCTGCGTGAACTATACACAAGAATACCATGAGAGAAACTAAACTTCAACAAAAAATTATGATGAATTCAAAAAGAGTGGAGTGCTCATGGTAACTCCTATCGATAATGACATGGAAGGAATCCCAAAAGAGAAAGGAACAAAAAGTAGAATATCATCAACGTGGTCACTAATATAACTATGTTTATTCAAAACTTGAGCGAAATAAGAATGGACACCAAGAGAATAAATGTTAGGTAACAAATATTGACAGCCTCAACAACCCTAGCCATGTGCTATTATGGGAGATAGTCAGTTACAAAATAATGCATTATCAATACTATGGTCTCTTAACTACCCATAGGGTTAAAGAGGAAGCATAGAAGAAGGAATATTGTTAACACAATGATTGTTTGCATCTTGTCTAGCCTGGGACTTAATGATTGTAGCAATTGTAGAAATTGTATTAATAATTCATTTATTGGTATCGACATTCAATTTAATTGAGCAATGGATTATGGAGCATCATTATTAATATCGTTGCATAATAGTATTATTGTTGCATTTATTAATGTAGTATTATTTCCATGAAATAAAAATATTGTTCAATGGAGTATCATTGCCAGCTTTAATGGAGTATTGTGTTACTACAATTATATCCAAACAAAAATATATGTCGGCATCCACTACAACGATTTCCAAGTGATGAATTATCCACACCAACATTATATTTGTTTGTCACAACATTAATTTTCAAGTGATATTATTTAACCCTGGGGGAAAATTATATATATATATATATATATATATATATATATATATATATAATATATATATATATATATATATATATATATATATATATTATATATATATATATATATATATATATATATATATATATATATAATATATATAAAAAATATTTGGATGAATAACAAGCTCTGAGGTAGCCAAGTCTAATAAAATAGTAGTGGGTGAAATATACAGTATAGTGGCGAACATCAAACAACCGAAAGTTGAGGAGTTCTATAGTCTATGCAATTATTTATTCCTATTCTAGTTCATTTTGGGTCCCTAGCTAAGTATGGTTTTGTAGATGCTTTCTGATACAAGGAACTCGTGAATTGTTCATGTAACCAGGAATGACGAAGGAAGGATTTCGTGTCTAAGAATTTTTGTAAGTTTGGCAAAATCCCCTATGCCACTTGTTGTGATTTCAAATAATCCTTGCCGTGATGCCACTGGAAACAAAGCAAACCAAGGGTGCACATGAATGGACTCATACTTCCTCAACTAGGTCAAATGATGGCCTATATGACACCATTACAACAACAGACATTGCCCCCCGCTACATACAAAGATATAGATGGAAATCAACAGTGTCCCTTGCATCCTGCGAAATACGAACCTAATGGATGCTCATTTTGGATTTTTTAATATACATAAATTGAGCACCTACTAGCCATATTGGCTTTGTAATAGAGTATTATGGTTATATTGTTGGATATATTATCGTTGACATGGTGAACGTGATGTGAAATGAACACCCATATACATAATGCAGCCTTATCAAATCTGCAATATGTTGTAGACAACATATAAATGCGAACTTCTCTATAAATGTAATGCAACATCTTACCTTACGACATTGGCTAATGGAATATATATTATCATTAGAGCTAATGGAATATATATTATCATTGGCTGATGGCATGCTTTGTTATGCTCTTGACCTATGAGAAGATGTTAGAATACAAAATATACAAAGAAATACAACCCAAAACATAGAACAATATGAGAAAAACAACAATATTTTATTATTCAGAGATGAAAGCAATGTTCACTTGCCTCTTCGAGGGGGGAACCTCCAGTAAAGTAGAGCTCAATTACAAAATAAGACATGACGCTCCTTAATGGGGAGTCTCTATCATTTATATCGGATTCATACATGAAATACCATGGGTCAGTACCATGGTTCTCTCAATACCATATATCTAATACCATAACTGGTTTGCAACTAACTGTGGTCCCTTTCTCAAATGAAAATCAACCACTTACAATTATTAATACGAGATTTATTGACTCTTTAACTAACTATAACTATGACTCGACCCTATTACATAGATAAAGGGGTTAGGGTTGGACCTTAACATGCCCTCCCCCATAAAAAGAAGACTTGTCCTCAAAGGCTGAAGCTGTAGAAACTGTTGAAGAATAATGGTTGGTTCCCAGGTCACATCTTCTAGAGAGGTGTCTTTCCACTTGATGAGGAATTCCTTGATTGTTCGGTTGCACAGATGTCGTTCTTGCGTGTTGAGGACTTGTTCAGATTGGAGCCAGAGTGAACCTTCTTCATCCAATTCAGGTAGACTGGTTTGAATGCTGCAATTGTTCCCCACTACTTTCTTGAGGCATGAAACATGGAAGACAGGATGGATTCTTAAAGTTGGTGGCAAGGCTAGCTTTTAGGCTACATCTCCAATGCACTAAAGTATTTGATAAGTTCCATAGAATTTTGGAGCTAATTTCTGACAGCCCTTGTCTTTGAGTGATGTTTGCTTGTATGGTTGCAATCTCAGGAATACTAGATCCCCTTCTTGAAATGTGCACTCTTAATGATATTGGTCTACCTGTTGCTTCATGCGATTTTGAGCTTGATGGAGATTATCTTTGAGATGGACTAGCATGGTTACATGGTTCTGTAGGAGTTGATCCACTACTTTCACCTTAGAGGATCCAGGGAGATAAGAAGTAGGTGAAGGTAGGAGTTGACCATACACTACTTCATATGGAGTCATCTTGGTGGCTGCATGATAGTTAGTATTATGCCACCATTCAACTAGTGGTAACCACTATACCCATTGATGTTGCTTTTCTAAAGTGAAGTACCTTAGGTAGGTCTCCAAAAATTTGCTGATTGCTTCAGTTTAACCATCAGTTTGGGAATGATAGGAAGTACTTAGTTGGATTTGGGTGCCTTGTAGCTTGAAAAGTTCTTGCTAAAACTTACTGGTGAAGGTCAGGACACGATCAGACACAATGGCGGTGGGCATGCAATGCAGTTTGAATATTTGGTCCATGAAAGCTTGAGCAACCAAAGTGGGGGTAAAAGGGTGGGGTAGGGTGCAAAAATGAGCATATTTAGAAAGTCTGTCCACAACCACCATGAAGACTGACTTGTTTCCTGACTTCGGAAGACCAGTAATGAAATCCATAGACACATCCATCGAGATTGTGGAAGGGATGGGTAATGGTTGTAAGGTGCATGGGAACTTGACGGATTATCCACTGTAGCATTGGCACACATCACCTTCAGCTACAAAAGTAAGAATGTCAGTTTTCATGCCTGTCGAAAGGAAAGAACGAGTGCGAGCATAAGTCTTCTAAAAGCCTGCATGGCCTATAGTGGGAGATCAGTGCAACTCTGCCAGAATGCTTGTTTTGAGGTTGGATGTCGGCGATATCACTCCTCTATCCTTATAGCGAAGGATCTAATTCTTCCAAGAGCAGCCCACAATGGAATTAGGATCTTCTCTCAAGTTATTAATGAGTTGGGAGAGAGAGGGATGTGAAAACCATTCCTTGCGGGCTTCTTCAATCTAATCTAATATGGGGAGAGAAATTGATAGAAAGGTGCTTTCATCCTCAAATTGGCGTGATAAAGCATCTGCTACTACATTTTCACGCCCTTTCTTGTAAATTATCTCATAATCATATCCCAGCATTTTGGTCAGCCATTTATTTTGGTGGGGCGAGGATAGACGTTGCTCCAAAAAATATTTGAGGCTTTGATGATTTGTGTGGATTTGGAAACATTGCCCCAATAAGTATGGTCACCATGTATCTACTGCATGTAAGATGGCCATCATCTCCTTCTCATAGGTATATTTCCGCATATGTTTCCCACCTAGTTGTTGGCTAGTGAAAGCCAAGGGTTGACCTTCCTTCATTAAGACAACATCAAGACCAGTACCTGAAGCATCACATTCAATCACAAAAGTTTTGGTGAAGTCAGGCTGTGCCAATCGGGAGTGGAACACATGGCATGTTTGATAGCCATAAACACCTGTTGTGCTTCATCAGTCCAGAGGAATGAATTTTTCTTGAGAAGGTTAGTGAGGGGTCTAGCAATGTGACCATAATTGCAAACAAATTTGCGATAGTAGCTAATGAGACCCAAGAATCCCCTCAAACTCTTCAAGGTATTTGGTTGGGACCAATCCTACATTTGCTGGAACATTTTGGGATTCACTCGGACACCTTAACGATCCAAAATGTGGCCCAAATACTCAACTTCTTCCATGCCAAAAGAGAACTTGGACAATTTGAAAATTAATTTATGCTTCCAGAACAATTGCAAGAACAAGTCTACATGCTGAAGATGTTTTTCCAAGGTGAGGTTGTAGATGAGAATGTCATCAAATAAAACAAGGACAAATTTTCTCAGATATGGTTTGAGAAGGTGATTCACGAGGCTTTGAAAAGTGGATGGGACATTACAGAGACCAAATGACATGACCAATAATTCATGATGGCCTTCATGAGTTCAGAAAGTAGCCTTGGGAATGCCTACTTCTTTCATGTGTATTTGGTGATAGCTCGAGCGAAGATCTAGCTTAGTAAAGAATTGAGCACCATGTAGTTCATCGAGCAAATCATCAACAACCGAGATAGGAAATTTGTCTTTGACCGTGAGTTTGTTGAGGGCCCTAAAGTCTGGAAACATGTTCCATTCACCATATTTCTTGAGCACCATGACCACTGGTGATGAATAAGGATTGATGCTAGGCTGAATGACACTAGCTTCCAGGAGTTCCTTGATGATTTTTTCAATTTCATTCTTTTAGGTGAAAGGATATCTATATGGGTGCACATTCGGTGGTTGTGGCGCTTGGACCAAGGTGATTCTATGATCATGTTCCCCTCTAGAGGGTGGAAGTTCTTTAGGTTTGTTAGCTGGTGGCAGTTTAAGACATGTTGCATCTCGGGATAAATCTAAAGAGTAGTGGGCTCGATGGACTTGATGGCATTAATTTGGGAAATAACTCCATGATGCCCCTTTTTCAACAACTTTTCCATTCGATGGGAGCTGATGATAGAAGGTGCACCTTCCTGAAGTCCACGGAGGGTCTGCATGTGGTCATTCAACTTAAAACTCATATATAACTCCTAGAAATCCATTGTGATTTGGCCTAGTGTGTGAAGCCATTCAGCACCCAAGACAATGTCGCAACTGCCCATGTTGATTACAAACATGTGAGTATTTAGGTGGTAATCTCCCATCTAAAGTTTGATATTTTCACAGCAACCTTCACATTTCATTCTCCCCCCATTAGCAATATGGACCTGGAAATGAGAGACTGACCTGAGAAAACAATGAACAACTTCGACGACTCTTTGATGGATAACGTTATGAGTGCTAGCCCTATCAATCAATACTAATACAAAGAGATGTTTAATAAAACCTCTTATCTTGAGATTTTGGGGCAAAGAAATGCCTTCCAAAGCATGTAGCGAGATAACTAGCTCTTATGGCATAGCTGGGAGCTCATTGTCCTGCTAGGCATTCTCATCTTCCTCCTCTAGTCCCTCAAAGTGTGGGGCTTCCTCAAATGAGCTATGATCAGTAACATCAATTTGAAATAATTTGGGTTCCTTGCATTTATGCCCCAAGGGTATTTTTCATCACAGTAGTAGCACAATCCTTGTCTTCTTCTTTCAACCATTTCTGTTGGTGACAAGTTTTAAACCTTAAGTGTTTAGGTAATGCCCTGAGCTTGGGTGGGGCATCCCATGGCTATGAAATTTGGATGAAGTGATTGAGCAGTTAAAGCACGTTCCACTTCGATAGCCTTTTTGCAAGCATCCATCCATGTAGGTGGGTGGTGCATCTGGACATGGGCTTGGATGGCTTCTTTGAGACCACTTCTAAAGCATTCCAATTATAATTCATCTTCTAGACCTTCTATGTGGATGGCCAATGTCTCAAAGGCTACAATGTAGTCTTTTACTATGCCTGCTTTTTGAAGCTTGGTAAGATGACCCAAAAAATTAGATTCGTGGTCAAAGCAGTTACAAATGGATTTTGAGAACACCTGCCAAGTAATTTTCCTAGGATAGAATTTCTGATACCACTGCCACAATTTCCATCTCTCTTGGTCCAAGTAAAGGCCTCCCACACATAGTTTAGTTTCATAATCTAGGATATCATTCAGAGTCAAATATTGGTCCGTTTGTGCTACCCATATTTCCGGATTAGAGCCACCAAATATATACATGTCCAACTTGGGTGGTAAAGGGTGGGAATGTTGGTGATTTCCATGGAAGTGGAGATGATGGCTAGATCATCCTTCAAGGTCTTCATTAAAACCATGTGCCTCCGAATGTAACCCCGATGAGCTCCATTCGAATGTGTCGATGAATTTCTGCATTTGATTCGCAAAGATTTAGAAAGAAACCAATTGTTTTTCAAGGCTCTTGATCTTCTCGTTGGCCATGGCTTGAGCTCTGGTTTCTACCATACACATATCCTGGTCACTTTTCATTACTTTGAAAAAAATTGGGACCGCATAAAAATTTAAGCTGACAAGTGAATGGTACCAGCGTGATTAGCTCATCATTGTGATTCTTATGGGCTAAGTCTCTTATAAATGTCCCGGGAAGGCCTTAGACTCTTTTTTTTAGAAACCTCATTGTACAAATGGTCAGATCTGCCTATGAAACCCCCAACTATTGAATGTGAGTTGGACTGCGGCTGCAACAGAACCCCGTATGCTAGATCTAAATGGTACTGTAGCGGTAGAACCTCAACTGGTGGATGTAACTGTTGTGGCAGTGACAAAACACGAACTACTAGATCTGATCTAGAAAAGAAGATAATGGGTGATCTTCAGAGAGACGAGGGAACTATGGTCTCAAGGAGTGTCAAGTGCTACAGATTTCAAGATACATAAGGGTCCAACAATAGTACTTGGCCCAATCTTTAAGCACACTAACTAAGGAGGATCAACCATACCCTTAGACATACTATCTGACTACCCTATCATACGCATGAGTAATCTCCCTAACTGTTTTTCTCGGTGTACTATTGCAGCAAGGCAACCGACAGTTTATCTAAGCCGAGGTTTCAAGTGAGCCTAGGGGGCTTACGATATACCCCGAGGGTATGTGGATGACAATCCGTGTGTGGTTGTGTCTAATGTGCTACTACTCGAAGGGGTACCCATAGGGATTAAAAGGGAGTCCAACAAGTGTGACCACCTCTTGTATTTCCCATGTGCATGCCTCCACAAATCCATAGGATTATGGGCTCAACGACAGATCCCTTGGTTTAAAGGCACTGGAACACGTCTCTAGCCTAAAAAGAAAATTCTTCCCAAAAATGGAAATACCACCTGCCCTAGAAAATATTCTAATACCACTTTTTTTGCTCTTGACCTGTAAGAAAATGCCAAAATACCAAATATATGAAGAAATATGACCCAGAACACAAAACAATATGAGAAAAACAACAAGTATTTTACTATTTAGAGATGAAAGCAATGTTCACTAGCCTCTTTGAGGGGGCAGCCTCCAGCAGAGAAGAGCTCAATTACAAAATAAGACACCATGCTCCTCAATAGGGAGTCTCTATCCTTTATATAGGATTCATACATGCAATACCATGGGTCAGTACCATGGTTCTCTCAATACCATCTATCTAAGAACATGTCCCGTTTGCAACTAACTATGGTCCCTTTCCTAAAGGTGGGTCAACCACTTACAATTATTAATATGTGCTTTATTGACTCTTTAACTAACTATAACTATGATTCAACCCTATTACATAAATAAACGGGTTAGGGTTGGACCCTAACACACTTATTATCATTCGAGCTAATGGCATATATATTATCATTGGTTACTAGCATATATATTATCGTTGGAGCGTTTTCTTCTGATTCATTGACATATGTCATAGTATATATATTTGTAGCATTTTCTTATTATCATTGGTTCCTTATTAATTGTTAGTAGTGTGTGTGTGTGTGTGTGTGTGTGTGTGTGTGTGTGTGTGTGTGTGTGTGTGTATATAATGCATAATTATTGGTATAATGTGTATTGGCATATGTGTTTGGTATTACATGTGTTCTGTTACATGGAAGAGGTATTACATTCATTTGGTATTACATCAACTTCAAATAGAAGTATTATATATACGTAAGCTTCGAATGGTAGTATTACATCTGTGTTTGCGTTGAAATGGAACTATTACAGATGTGTTTCCATGTAAGCATTATATACGATTTGAAATGGAAGTATTACATATGCATTGGAATGAGGATATTACATCTGTATATTGCATATGAATTACATATGATATCTCAACCTCGAATGGAGGTATTACATATGCATTTGAATTAGAATGGAGCTATTACATACAGAGGTTATCTGGGAAAGGAGGCTCCAGAATTCTAGCAGTTATGAGATCACAGTTGCATTATCAACACTAGTGTGGCTTATATACAGGGAAACAACTTTATTATGGCCATGGGAAAATATTTAATGTAGCCAACAATATACAATGTGTTTACAATTCAATGCATCCATATATTTTATGAATTAGTTTTATGCAACCTTATATTAGGTTTTTGTGCCCTAATATGCCTTCAATTCAAACATGTGTGGGAAATAACAATCAAAAACCTTCATCTTTACTATAGTGATGACACTTATAGAACTGAAAACAATCAACAAATCGAAGCCAAATAACTTGAACAACAAAATGCTTTGTCACTACCTCCCATTGCCATTGATGTCAAAGGGGGAGGTAAGTTGATGTATGGGGACATAATGAAGGTAGAAGGAGTTGTTGTGTTGCCATCAATTCCAAAGGGGGTAAATGTTGGCAATATTGTCATTGATGGCACTAACCTAGTTGGTGATAATTTATGTTGAATGCTATTACTGTAAAAGATTGTAAGTGTTCTGAAGTGCAAAGGAGCTAATCAATGTGAAGGCTAAACATTGTTAAATGGAACATAAAATATTTAGACAGAAGCTAAAAAATATATGTTTTCATTAAGAATAAAATGTATGATACAAGATAATCATTACCGGTTGACAAATTTATTTTCGGCTCTAGTTTATGTTACAAATTGTTTTAAGAAATAAAAAAGAAGAGACAAGATTATGAACAATTTTTACAAGACCAAGAGACAATGGTTCATTTTATATTCCTGCAAAGAATACAAACAACCAATAAGTCTTCCTTATAAAATATACAACTGGGGAAGGAAAAAGGACTTTTTGGAAGTGATGGAGTTTGAATAAGAAAGTTGATGAGAAACAATAGAAGTGGCACAAAGTGGAAAAGCAGAAGCAGTACAATAGTAGTCTTGACAACATAATTATATATGAGGTAACTGACATTTTGTGACTTGAGGTTGTGGCTGAGAGATTTATGTCCCTTTGTATGTTGTAGAATGATAAAACAACAGGTTGTTTCCTATTCAGGTAAGAGCCTCTTGTGGGTTGTAGCATGCAACAAATTTGTGGGAGTTGGAACTTCCATTCAAGTAGAATCCTATTAAAGGATGAATCCTACAAAAATATAATGCACTAAGTAGTAGTAGGTTTCATTCACATCACTTTTAGTACCTCTTCCAAACATTACCATGTACAAAATGTAAGTTTTGGAGAATGCAGTGATCAAGAAGAAAATTGAAGAGTTGCTTGATAAAGGGGTCATTAGGCCTACCATATCTCCTTATGGTTCTCTTATTGTCTTTTTTTACAAGGAAGGATGGTACATGTCCCTTGCGTGTGGAATTTAGAGCTTAGAAAAAAGCACGATAAAGAATCATTATCCTCTTCCTCCAATTGATGATTTTCTAGATGAGTTAAAGAATGTTTTTTATTTCACTAAGTTGGATTTTAGAAGTAGTTATCATCATATCAGGATTGCTGAAGGTGATATTTCGAAGACTACTTTCAAGACAAAACAAGGTTTGTTTGAATGGTTAGTTATGCCATTTTGGCTTTGCAATGCACTTGCAACATTCATGAGAGTTGATCTGTTGAGACCATTCCTGGATGATTTTTTTAGTCTACTTAGCTGATATTCAAATTTTTAGTAACACTTTTGAAGAGCACGTCAAGCATGTGAAACAAGTTTTAGATGTTTTAAAGAAAGATAAATTGTATTTGAAGATGTCTAAGTGTGAATTTGGGAAAACCTCTTTGGTTTATTTGGGTCATATTGTAGGAGGGGGTGAATTCAATATTGATGCCTCAAAATTTGAATTCATTTTGAATTGGCCTAAAACCAACAATTTAATAGAAGTTAGGAGCTTTTGGGGAGCAACCCAATATTGAAGAAAATTTATAGCTAACTTCTCACTCATTACAACACCATTACATCCTTTGACAAGTGTGAAACATGTCTTTCAATGGGGAGTTTAGCAGCAAAAATCCTTCGATATATTAAAAGATAAAATGAGTACAACACTAGTTCTAGAACTTCCAAATCTTAAGCAACAATTTGAGAATATGAGATTTAAACTGATGCAAGTGATTATTTTTGGTAGATAAAATGTGCCTTTTAAAAACCCTAATTATCCCACATTAATCATCAACCCGGGCAAGTCCTCTTATTTCAAGAGTGTACACAGTATGTGGCTACTATTATTTTAGAGAGTAATGTTTCTTAAATTGTAGTATAGATCTTCAGAACAAGAGTAAATGGATGCATCTAATAAACTCAAATTGCAATGATTAAAGGAAATATGACATCTAGCTTCAAAACTCAATCCTCTACTGAAACCAAATCTTACAGTAATTCAAGTAACAACATCATCAGCTGAGAACACAGTAACAATAACTCACCTCTTCTTAGTTGATTCAATCTAAACTATAATCAATCCCTATAAAGCAATCAAAATAGAAATGGTATCAATTGTGAGAGTCTAAGAGCAATAATCAAACTCTTACAGATGATTAATTCAAGACGATTCACTATATAGATAATTTACTCTATAATAAACATCACTGAAATCAAATGATAGCGCTATAAATTATAAACAAAGCATACACTGCTTCAATACAAGGAATGATAAACAACGAATAAAGTAAACTCACAGAAACAGGAAATTATCAAACCAACCACACTTTAGTAGAATAAAAAATATAACACAAGAAATCATTTAAATCCGCCAGAGGCCGGGCCCTTATCAGCCAGTGAACACTGCTAAGCTACTTTAGATAATGCGAGGGAACATCAACTTCAATTATATATTAATCATTGAACTTAAGTAGCATTACAATATAATTTCTTTCTCCAACAACGTGAGTCTGTAATTAAATTTACAACTTGAAAAATAACAGAGCTTCATCCTTTCCTCCTACAACCACTTTATTTTATAATTGGAAAGGAGTAAAGGGTAAATGGTAAATGTGATCCCTTAGGATATCCTGATCCTGAGGGATTTGCAACTGATTCCTAACTTCAGACATCTTTCCTATTTTGCGTTGATCCCTCTGATTCGCTCTTGAGGGATTTGCAACTAATTGCTAACTTCAGACATCTTTCCTATTTTGTGCTGATCCCTCAGATTCACTCTCAGCCTTTTCCGCAATCGACATGTTCCTTCCTTTGTTGGTTGGATTTTTCTGTTCCAATGTCAGGGAACAACAATCATTCCTTTTTTCGCTTTCCTGCATAAAGAATGGTAAAAGTTAGCTAAATTGTAACTACAAATAATTCCTTCATTTCTTACCATAATTCCTCAATATATTAGCATATTAAGATATGAAAGAGATAAGAATCAAGGAAAATGATGATGAAATTAATAGTAAATACATACCCATTTTGTAACTCAACATACTCCCCTGCTTACCCATTTTCATGTCCTCATGAAAAGTAAGTAATTATAATGCAGTGCAGTTAAAGAGTAGGCTGGAGAAGGAGCATCAAAAATTGGTCTTAAACCATGATGTTGACCTAAGAGCGCAAAAGAGGGCCCTTCCTTTCCTTCAGGCAATTCATAGATGGCCCTGTAACCTTGAGGAGGATACCAAATGATGGGGCTACAAAACTGACATCCTAGCCAATAAGGTCCCTCTCTCAAAAAAAGATTACTATAGGTAACAAACCGGGCCGCAACTACTTTAAAATTTCTGTAATTAAATGGCTCCCTATCCTGCACACTACTAGTTGAGACCATCCACCTGAGCTTGGATGCAGCTAGAGAGGTTTCTTGAATGGATTCAAAATATGATACTCTGTTCTGTACAATTTCCTTATGAATAGGCCCTAAAATTTTAATCACCCCTTCCCTTGTCATCAGATTCTTTTGGTTGGCAAGCATTTGCAAAGGGTTCTTGGGTTCACCTCTTACCCATAGATCCAATCCATGCTTTTGTATTTTAAATGCATTTTGATATTTGAACCATTTAAGTTGATTAACTACAAACGGGATAAAGAAATGGAATTGGACATCTCCCACAAAAGGGTTAGGATTCTTTTCCACCTCATCCTCTAATACAAAATTATGCAGGTAAGCAGCCTTTGAACCTTTACACCATGCTATTTGCAACAATTTATAAAATCTTCAACTATTTTTAACTCAATTGGTTTTCCAGCTCTCACAGCTTTAATTTTCAACAACAAGTATCATTCTAAAAAAAACAAGGCATAATTAGTGGAAGGAGCCTTTCATGCCAAGACATATGTATATAATGAGCAGATGGTATCTCTTCGAGCTATGACCCTATCTAATTTGAGCTTGATTCTCTCTATTTTCTCTTCTACTTTTCTATATCTGTCGAAGGTGTCGCTCTCTATTGTGTTCATTTCTCAAATTTGTTTCTGCAACTCTTCATATCTCTACTAGGAAACAATTTCTTCTTCAAGCCATTCTAATGCCAACCGAGCCCATGCGAATTCTTCTTGAAGATTCAGTATGATGGGATCATTGTGTGATATGATGTCTTTAGCTTGTATGCTTGTTTGAGTGCTTATGTTATGCCAAAGGATGTTTTATGTCTGAATCTCTTTATTATGGGAAGCCCAAGCCTCCGTCTAAGTACCCATGCCATAGGAGGTTATATCCTTTGTCTGAGTAGCTATGCTATAAGAGGTTACATCCTCTGTCTGAGTAGCTATATCTACAAAAATTCTATGTTTTTCTTCTTGAACGATGACTGGTTGAATGGGTATGGGCTCAGTTTCATTCCCTGTAGTCCTCCCTTCATATGATTATGTCTGTACGGCAGTGTTTTCTATCTCCAGGGTTTTTTTCGGAACCTTTCCCACTGATATTTCTTTTATTTTTATTCTGAGCCTTTTGGCTGTTTTGTGAAGCCTCTGTTGTTCTTCTGTAAGATTTTTTAATTTGGCTCTATACTTTTTCGGAGGAGAAACTATTCTGTTGATAGTCTCGTTAATAGTTTTCGCTTCTAAGGAGCCTGGTTGCTCACCCTGGCTCTGTTCTAAAAGGACCGTGTCTCCAGATTGATTATTAGCTTCTCGAATCATATTTGTCTCTACTTCTTCTTCTTGGCCTATGTTCTCTATGCTTAGGCCTACTTGGTTGTTTTCTACTGGGAGCGTGTCACCATATTGGTTCTCTACTTTCCAAATGGCCTTTGCATCTATTTCTACTTCATGGCTTACATATTTTGAGGGAGATACAATTCTAGTATCACCAGAATTCTCAGGATATTGGGTTGCTCGTAAATTAAGGTTGAGCGGGCTTTCAGGATCCATGTAATCGTTCATGTTGGCTAGGACCTGGGAAAATTCAAAATCGCGCAACAAATCGCCTTGGGGACTCGTGTTTGGTGTTGAGGGAAGTCCCGATTCATTTCTTTCTTCCTCTCGAAAATGCGTTGTTCCTTCCTCATGGTCTGATTTAGGGTTATGCTGGCCTTCTAACTCTAGCTGTAAGTATTGTTCACTTCCTGGGTTGGATAATTCTATGGGTTGACTGATGCTACCTTGAGGATTTTCGGTCGCTCCTATTTTTGACCTCAACCTTGTGGATCGTCTGCACTTTTGAGGTAAGTTCCTTGAAAGGGCAATCCCTTTCCTTTTTGGAATAGGGTTAGATGTAGGCAGGGCTAAACCTCCTTCGAGAGCTAATATTAGATCATCCCAAGTTGATTGTTGCTAGGCGAGGTTATACCTAACTATTAGCCTGATCAGACAATGGTGGCTTACTACGGTTTCTATGTGTTGGGATGGTCTTAGCCTCTCGGTAGTGTCATGCAATAAAGAACTCAACAATGCAGGTAAATTAACAGAGCACTTTCATTTTACAACTGCTAAGAGTTTGAGTTGATGTAGCCTTATCATGCCTTTGCGCCCATTGCAAGTAATGTAGTTCTTGATGATTCGTACTAGTTCTCCCCAAGGTTCTCTAAGAGAAGATTATCAAACACCTTTTCCCTTTTGGATCAGCTCTTGCCATTCATCCCTAAAAGCCTCGATAGTGTCATGCAACTTCAACCGCTTGCCAGCCCATACTGGTCCTTCTGCCGGTAATCGAGATACTTCTGCTACCACAACGTTTGATATAGTAATTTACTTGTCCCTTACCATGGATTGTCCATTATGTAGATTTCGTAAGGATTCAATGGAAATATCCTCGTTGGGTGGTTGAAATCTCGTAAAGTATGCTATCCACCCGGCTTGAGCTATAATTTCCCTGGCTTCATAAAAAACAACCAGTATTAGAGGTTCTCTGTGCATTATTCTTCCTCCCATAATGCTTGAATTCTACAAATGATAGCAGGCAAAGCACTGCAATGAATAGAGCTGAGTGATGGAACAAAAAATGGTTGTGATAGCTTTACCAAGTAATACTTTATAAACATAGATATCGTTATTGAGGGCTGTTATAATACCACATGATCTGTGATCATGGAATGTCGTATCATTCTGCAAACTCAAATAAAAAGATGAAAATGCATGCATAAGTACACTAGAGGTACTGGCCCCCTTTGAAATAATGGGTCGGCTACGACCGAATGAATTAAAGGGTAAAGTGTTGGCGGCGAAGTACAGGGGTGATGGATTGGTAAGGTACACTTTTTAATGAAAGGATCATAAAGGATATTGGAGTGGTGAAATCAAGGCTTGTACTGAGAATTATCAATAAGTGATAGGCTGCCGTGATGTGATATGATAAAGAAGAAGGGTAGCATGCACAAGAAATAATACTTTACTGCCTTTATTCCACTTAAAACTGTTATGATTGATTTAAAAAAAGTTACTCATGCATAAAGGTTCAAGGTACGTTAGGGACATAATCTCTCCGTAGAAAGGATAAAAACATAATAAGAGGGTATTATAATGATTATTGATGTAAAATAAAGCTTCAACACCATCAACAAAGCTTCTGTTGCCTGTAGGCATCCATAGCCTCGACAGTGTTGCTAACCCTTATGAACCATGGTCCTCTAGGTATAATTGGGGAAGTGTCGTATGATGTCCATAGTAGAGACCAATGTGCTAGCTGGGTAACTAGGTGAACACATTTCCATTCACTAGGAAGTAGCAAAAGTGGTCAGGCTAGCTCATGATGAGACCCCCTATCCTCAATTTGTGGAAAAAAATCATAAAATTGTTAGTTAATATATATATATATATAATATATATATATAGTATATATATATATATTTTACAGTCCCCATTTTATACGTAGAGGGTGGCTCAACACTCAAGAGTAGGGATGGCAGAAGAAGCTTGAACATATCAATAAAAAAAATATGTACCCATAATTTTATTGATAGTACACAGAGAGAGTTATACAGGAAAGGGAGGAACCAACATGGTACATATAATCATTCAGTTTGGTTTATAGTGGAAATGAGGATAGTGAACTGACATAGATAACTGTCCTTTTCTTTTTTCAATCATCACAAAGAAATCTTATTAAATATGATAGTATTCAAGATAGTTTCCCATTCGACTAGACTCCATACATGTTGTCCTTAAATATGTAATGTACCTTTCATGCCATTAAGGAGGATCATAAAGAGTGAAATGGAATGTTCTAGGGATGATTATGCAAGGAAGAGAAAAAAGATGTTCTCAAACATATTCACAAAGTATTGTTCCTTGAAGGAAATAGCAAAAGAAAAACCCACACAAAAAATGTCGTTCCTTATAGGGAATAGCAGTTGTTCCCTGTAAGGAAAAACAAAGAGAAATTGCAAAAAATGTGTTGTTCTTTATAGGGAACAACAGTTGCTCCCTGTAGGGAACAACAAAGGAAACAAATGAAAAATGATGTTGTTCCCTGTAGGGAAAAATAAGGGGAATATATACGAAAATCGTTGTTCCCTGTAGGGAACAACAAAGGAAATACAAGCTAAAAATTGATGTTCACTATAGGGAACAATAGTTGTTCCCTGCAGGGAACAATAAGAGCAAACACACTCAAAAATTGGTGTTCCTTATAGGGAACAATAGTTGTTCCCTGTAAGGAATAACAAAGCAAACTATACCCAAAAATTGTTGTTCCTTATAGGGAACAGTAGTTGTCCCCTATAGGGAACAACAAGAAAAAAATGCACGCCAAAATTGTTATTCCTTAGAGGGAATAGCAACAAAATTCACAAGAAAATTGTTGTTCCCTGTAAGGAATAGCAAAGCAAAATACACAAAAAAAATGATGTCCCTTGTAGGGAACAAGAGTTATTCCTTGTAGGGAACAACAAAGAAAAATGCACGCAAAAATTTTTGTTCCCTATAGGGAACAACAAGGGAAAATACACACCAAAATTGTTGTTCCCTAGAGGGAACAACAACTATTCCCTATAGGAAACAACAAAGGAAAAATAGAGAAAAACTAATACACAATCTATTATCCAAGCAAATCCAATCAAATAGAAAGGAAAATTTATGTACATGTTTCAAAAAAAGTAAATTCTTTACTGGACTGGTGTTGTGGAAGGGTTGGCCTCCTCAGCAAGAATTTGTATTGTGGAATCTTCTCATAACTGTTGCAAAAAGGATTCCCTTGTAAGCAGTTTGTGATAGAGGCGTACTCGATATCCATTCACTTTAAAAGAGTAGCCAAAGCTATCAATGGTGGCTAATGTAAGGGTGCCATTATCATGCACCTCTTGTATCTCATAGGGGCCTAACCATATGGTCTGACGTTTGCCTAGGATATCCTGGAACCTAGAATCATACAGAAGTGCCCAATCACCTTCATGAAAGATCTTTTCCCTGATGAGGGCATCATGCCATTTTACTCTTTGTTGTTGGATCAGTGCAGTATGCTGAAGAGCTAATAGCTGGATTTTATTCAATTCATTGATTTGATGTAGCCTACTAGTGTATGCTTCATTCAGGTCCAAACCTACTTCTTAAGCTATCCTCAATGCCTGAATTTCAAATTTTATTGGGAAGATATGTTCTTTTCCAAACACTAGCTGATATCAGGAGTATCCTGTGGTATTCCTCCATGTCGTACGATATGCCCACATGGCTTCTGGAAATTGGGTAGCCCATGCATGTCTATGTGAGGTGGTTGTCTTTGTTAGTATAGCCTTGATTACTTTGTTGGTACTTTCTACCTGGCCGTTTGCCTGCGAGTGGTATGGAGATGTGATAATACAATGATTTTTTAATGTAGCAACAATCTTATGACTACAAATTGTGGCCCTCCTTCCGTGATTATTTCTCTAGGAAACCATACTGCATGAAGATTTATAAAAGAAAGTGGATTATTGAATCCTCTGTTTCCCTTGGTAATGCTTCTGCCTCCACCCATTTAGTCACATATTTTGTTGCAACCAATATATACGTCTTTTTATTAGATGATGGGTTTATTGGGCCAATGAAATCTAATGCCTAGCATTCAAAAGGTTCAATGACTAACTGTGGCTATAGGGGCATCTCATAAGAATGTCCAGGGCGGCCCATTCTTTCGTAGCTATCGCATTCCTAGACAAACTTCTTGGCATCCTTAAAAATGTTGGGTCAATAATAGACTATCTGTAAGACTTTATACCCAGTCCTGCGATCTGCAAAATGTCCACTGCAAGGTCCATCATGGCAAGCTTTTAGGATGTTGAATATTTCGTCTTTCAATGGTCATCAGGCGCTTCAGTAATTTTCCCACTGCTAGGTAGTTAACGACATCTGCATAGCACAGTGTTTTGATAGTTACAACAAATAGGTGCTCATAAGGGAACTGGTCTTCTATTTCTGCCGAGTCATCTATCTTTCGCACACGTGAGAGGAAGTTTGCCACCATATTTTCCTTTCCTAGTCGATCCTTGATTGCTATGTTGAATTCCTACAAAAGGATCAACTATCGTGTCACTCTCCCATTCGTAACAAGTTTATTAGCTAAATATTTAATAGCAGAGTGATCAGTATCCAAAACCACAAGGTATGTTGTTACATAGTGTCTGAATTTGTTAATAGCATAGATTACATCTAGAAATTCTTTCTCGGTGATGGTGTAATTCAATTCAGCATGAGTTAGATTTTTGTTGATGTAGTATATCACATAAGGCTTCTTATGTTCCTCCTGGCGAAGAACTGCTCTGATGTTCGTATCTGATGCATCAGATGAGATCGGAAATGTCAAATCCTAGTTCGGGCCTTGAATCCCAATTCGGGCCCCGTAATACTGGGGTTGTTGATACTAGTCGCTTTAATTCTTCAAAAGCAGTGTCACATTTGTCAGTCCATAAAAAATCTATATTTCCTATTAAACCATATAATGGTGTAGAAATTTGGGAGAAATTATTTATAAATATTCTATAATATCCAGAAAATCCCAAAAACCTACGTACCTTACTTTGTGTGTAGGGGGTAGGTATTAAGAGGATTATCTGAATTTTTGTTGGATCTACCTGAATTCCAGTTGCTGAGATGTAGTGACCTAAGATGAGGCCCTCGATCATCATCATGTGGCATTTTTCATGGCTTAACCAGAGCCTCGTAGCAATGCATCTTTGCAGGACTTTCTCTAGCATTTTTAATGCCAGCTCAAAGTCATCTCCATAGGGTGTAAACTCATCCATGTACACCTCGATCCCTCGCTTATCAAGTCTGAAAAAATGTTGCATATGGCTCTCTAGAATGTAGTAGGTGCATTACACAGTCAGAAAGGTAATACCCTGTAAGAAAATGTCTGCTAGGGGTAGGTGAAGGTAGTCTTGTCCTGGTCTTTAGGGGCAATTTGGATTTGGTTGTAGCTGCTGAAGATATCTAGGAAATAGAAGAATTTTTTACCTGCCAATGTGTCCAAGACCTGGTCAATGAACAGGAGGGGAAAATGATCTTTTTGGGTTGCTTTATTAAGCTCTCTATAATTGACACATACACACCACTTCTGATTCTTTTTAGGAACCACAACTAATGGAGAAACCCATTTGCTATCAGATATAGGATAAATGAAATTTACATCTAACAGTTTTTGTAGTTCATCTTTAACAACATCTTTAAGGTGAAGGTTTAACCTCTGTTGAGGTTGTCAAATGGGTCTCACATATTTCTTGGTATAGATGTGGTACATGCATAATTGGGGATCAATCCCTTTCATATCTGGGTAATCCCAAGTGAAAGCCTCGTTATATTTTCTAAGGAGTTGAACAAGCCTTTGCTGCTAGTCATCAGTCAAGTTTTTATTAATGTTTATGACTTTCCCTGGCTCAATTTCAATGGGTTTGCTGTTATAAACAATTGTTGTTGGTATTGTTTGGTCATAAATATCTTTTAAGGGATCTTATTCAATTTCATTATCGAGGGCTGCCTCAATCATGTGACATTTTAGATTAGATACGACATCTTGGTGGTTAATGTAAGCGTTAATAATGTCATCTTTTGTTTGATTCTTAAATTCAAGATCATTTTCTATAGTTAGCAGTGATCGAATGTTTTAGTTAAATATGATACAGGTTGTTTTCTAGTTTTTATTATTGTTAGGCTTGGCTAAGCTGGAGGATATAAAGCTAGATTCTTCACATTACTTCCTCTTGTTATAGTCATACTACCTGTTCGACAACTTATGTAAGCATCTGTTGTTGCTAGCCAAGGTCTTCCTACAATTAGGGGATGTCCATATAGCTAATTTCTAGGATTACTAATCAAGAAATCTGTTGGGTATTCCCAAGAATCTACAGACACCATTACATCTTATAATGTCCCTTATGGTTTAACAAAAAATTAGTGAGCATGTTTCAGTAAGGTCATAGTTGGATCCAAGGCTATAATGCCAAGTTTTTGACAGGTTGTTGTTGTGAGAATATTAATGGTTGCTCCTAGATCAACTAAAGCATTGGGGAAGGAACATCCATTTATTTGTACTGTGACTATAGGGTTTCCTAGGTCCTCATATTTCACCAGTGTTTCTTTGTATGATAATAAATTAGACAAAGTTCTAACTACGTAGACAGTTGGGGTTGTTTTTTTTTTCCTCTTAGGCTTTTTAGTACACAATTCCTTAATAGTTTTTGCATAAATTGGAATGTCCTGAATAGCCTGGAGGAGGGGTATTTTTACACAAAATTTTTTCAATTCTCCCAGAAGGTTGAAATTAGGATATTCTATTAGGCGAGGTATAATCAATATCTCTGGGAATGGTGGAGAAGAGGTAATAGCTTGATTGTGGCTCTTCTTTTTAACCATATTCTCCATTTGAGGTGTTTGTTCTACAGGCAACATATCTTCTAATTGTATATTTTTACCCCCCTCTGACTCAATTATCCGTCCAGACCTTAATTTGAGTTCATTACACTCCCTCAACTCAGTTTTTGGCTCTGGTCCTTCAATAATTTGTATAGATTGGATTGGTCTATTGTTGGGATTCGGGTTGGGCTGGGCTAGGAGCTGTGGTTGTAGATTGGGTTGAGGGTTCTACTGCAATGTATAAGATTCTGGTAGTGTAGTTTGAGGCAGGGGGATTGTTGCTGCTGGTTGGTTTGTAGGTATTTTCCAGCTTGACTGCCAGTTCTGGTTTTGTGAAGTGGAGGGTGGCCATTGGGTTGGATATGTATTGTTGTGCCAAAATGGTGGAAAGTAAGAGGAATTTGGCCAACTATTGTTTTGATTTGATTGATTGGACCAAGGTGGCATAGAGAATGGTTGTTGTGGCCAATTAGGAAGAGGTGGTTGGTTCTGCCACATAGCTCCTGTGTATTGTTGAGAATTATATTGCGAGGGCTGAAAGAAAGAAGATGGGTCGGTAGTCATACCTGTTTGTCGTGCTTGCCATTGGCGATGCTGATTTAACAGGTAGACGGTTCTGTTTCTTCCTCTGCCTCTTTGAAGACTACTTTTAACCATGGGAGTGATGGGCAGTTTTCTGTGGCATTCTTTATGACTATGTTTCTTCATGCATCGAGGGCAAAAGATCACCATGTTCTGTTCTACTGCGGCATGCTTCTACTTGGCTTGCATAATGTCTAATTGTGTTGTCAAAGTTCCCAAGAAATCTGTTTTGAAATCCTCCAACACGTTGTAGATTTCTACACAAGTAATGCTTCTGCAAAAGATTTTCCTGTCCCTAGTGGTCATATCGCGTTCTGCTGGTTTCAGTCTCGTACTGCCTCTTGAGCCCCTAATACACAAATTAGTAATTTTATCATATTCTTCTTGATATATATCACCTTTACCCATAATATCTAGTGTCCCTATCCATTGGTCCTTCATTCCTTTAATCTGTGTAGCTTTTAGCACATTATGAGGCAAAGATAGAGTTGCATAGCGACACCTTTGGAGGTTATATTGAAAATGCTCCACATACTCTTCCAATGTTTCACTAGGTCTTGCTATCATTTGGAATATTTCGTCTTTTAGTTCCCTAGATCTGCAATAATCCTGATATTTTTTAAGGAAAATGGTTTTCATTTGATCCTAATCATTTATGGTGCCCCCATCTAGTCCCATAAACCAACGCAGGGTTGCTCCCTTTAACGTAGAGGGAAATAGTTTTAGTTTTTGGGGATCGGTGGTGTAATCATAACCCCGACATAACACATCAAATTCAAACAGAAATGCATCTGGATCTTCTGATGTGAGTCCATGAAAGGTGGGAACATTTTGTAGATGGATAGCTTTCAAATGTGTGTTGACAACTGTGTCAACGATGGGATACTGTAAGGTAGATGTTTAGGGTGCTTGTGGATTATTGGCCATTTGATCAAAGATACGCCAGTACCATTCCGGGATCTCTGGAGCTAGAGAGTTATCCCTAAGATTTCTAGAAGGGGTGGGAATGATCTTAACAACACTCCCTTGGTCTGGGATAGTAGCTTTCCTCTGCTCAATTACTACCTCAGGGGATATTGGTTCCTCTACTTCCCCTGTTTCTCCTCCTCCTTCACGAATATTACAAGAATTCCCTTCCTATGAGGGAATTGGGTGTGCATTTTCAATATCTTGAAAACTCTCGTCAGTTCCTTCCGTTTTATTGTGGACCTCAGGGTAGGCTATAGATGGTGAGCCTGTGGCCCAAAGTGATATAGTAGGTCGTCTGGAAGCAACGGTTTGGGGACCTACTGATGGCTGAGATTCAACTTTTCTTAAGATATCATCGATGAAAGTTGATCGTCCAAGGGTCACCAGTCCCTTAGATTTTTCAGGTTTGGGATGTGGAATTGGATTGTTTTATGGTCTTTTCTTCTTAGTCATTCATGCAAAAAATTCAAATGTTTATTTCTACCTTAACTTACTAACAATTCTGCTGGAAAGCGGGCAGGGGAGCAGACATTTTACTTGCTCTGTACACAGGTTCTTACCTTCAATTTTTAATACCCAGTTCTCTCTCAACTGACAAGCATCAGACACCTACTGCACTTTTCTGTAATTGTGTTGAAAAGAGGGTAGAGAAGCAAGCAATTTACTTGCTCGTTACGTAGGTTCTTACCCTTCGTTTTCAATACCCAATTCTTCCTCAACAACAATTATCAGATATACATCACTCTTTGTAAAATGGCTACACTCTCCCTGGCAATGGCGCCAAAATGTTGGCAGATAAAAGGTACCCTTTAAAACTCCTAATTATCCCACATTAATCATCATCCCGGGCAATTCCTCTTATTTCAAGAGTGTACATAGTATGTGGCTGCTATTATTTCAGAGAGTAATGTTTCTTAAATTGTAGTATAGATCTTCGACACAAGAGTAAATGGATGCATCTAATAAACTCAAATTGCAATGATTAAAGGAAATATGACATCTAGCTTCAAAACTCAATCCTCTACTGAAACGAAATCTTATAGTAATACAAGTAACAACATCATCACCTGAGAGCAAAGTAACAATAACTCACCTCTTCTTAGTTGATTCAATCTAAACTATACTCAATCTCTATAAAGCAATCAAAATAGAAACTATATCAATTGTAAGAGTCTAATAGCGATAATCAAACTCTTACAGATAACTAATTCAAAGCAATTCACTATATAGATAAGTTACTCTATAATAAACATCACTCAAATCAAAGGACAACACTATAAATTATAAACAGAGCATACACTACTTCAATACAAGGAATGATAAACATCAAACAAAGTAAACTCACAGAAATAGGAAATTATCAAACCAACCACACTTTAGAAGAATCAGAAATATAACATAAGAAAGTAGTTAAATTCACCAGAGGCTGGGCCCTTAGCCACCAACGAACACTGCTAAGAAACTTCAGATAATGCGAGGGAACAACAACTTCAATTATATATTAATCATCAAACTTAAGTAGAATTACAATATAATCAGGTTCTCCAACAACATAAGTCTATAATTAAATTTACAACTTGAAAAATAACAGATCTTCCCCCTTTCCTCTTACAATCACTTTCTTTTATAATCAGAAAGGAGTAAAGGGTAAATGGTAAATGTGATCCCGTAGGATCTCCCAATCCTGAGGGATTCACAACTGATTTCTAACTTCAGACATCTTTCCTATTTTGCACTGATCCCTCTGATTCACTCTCAACCTTGTCCACAACTGATGCATTCCCTTCTTTGTTTTTCGGATTTTGTTGTTCCAACGTCAGGGAACAATAATCATTCCTTTTGTCACTTTCCTGCATAAAGAAGGGTAAAAGTTAGCTAAATTGTAACTACAAATAATTCCTTCATTTATTACCATCATTCCTCAATATATTAGCGTATTAAGATATGAAAAAGATAAGAATCAAGGAAAACGATGATGAAATTAATAGTAAATACATACCCATTTCGTAACTCAACAATTATGTCATGGGAACAATTTTGATGTAGTATGGTAGTCCTAATTGTTATCTTTCTAAAAAATTTACCAATTCAGTAATTAACTATCCAACTTATGATAAAGAGTTGTATTCTTTGGTAGAAATCATAAATAAATGGAAGCACTATTTGATGGGTAAAAAAATGATTATTTATACTGACCATCAAACCTTGTAATATTTACAATCACAAACAATGCTACAACAAGCTAGAAATTTTAGGTGGATGGGATTCCTACAAAAATTTCATTTGGTAATTAGGTAGAAGAAAGGTATATACAATAATGTTTTTGATATGCTATTAAGCCCCATTTGCAAGGCATATTCCATTATTAAACATAACTCAATCATGCATGAAAGCTATCTTGAACAATAATAATGCCCAAGATGATGATTTTAAACATGTTTATGCAAATTTGATTCAAGGTAATCATGTTGAAGAGTTGGATTATCATGTTCATAAAAAGTTTTTGTATCATCTTGGCAAGGTATGCCTTTGACAGGGTGAAAGAGTAAATGTCATAAGGGAAGCCCACACTTCTCTTATTTTTGGTCACTTTGGTGTAGGAAAAATAGTTGCACAAATTCAAAGGTATTGTTATTGGCCTTTCATGAATGAAAGTGTTTCAATATATGTTAGAGCATGTTCCATGTGTGTTACTAGCAGGCCTAGAAATAGGAAATTGGGTTTATACACTCCACTTCCTATTCCTTCTCGTCCTTGGGAAAGTATTTCTATGGATTTTGTAAGAGGACTACTAATGTCAAAAAACATTCATGATTATCTTTATGTAGTGTTTCAGCAAAATGTGTGTGCTGGTGTGGAGTAGGTAAATCTCCTCTGTAGACAGAGGTGATCCCTCCAGCCCAAGAATGGATCTATCCGCAAACAGAATAATATAATGTAAACTTCCCTAGATTAGAATCGAATAAGAGGGCCTACCTCTTATAGCGCTAATCCACTTGACGTTGATCTTACCTCCTTGCTCCAGCTTCCTTTCATTCCTTTTGCTTGAACATATGAAACAAACATGCAAGAGACAAAAACAAACATGATAGCATAAAACCAGATTTAATCTACTTAAAAGGTCAAGGAGCTTTAATATATCAAATATAATACTGCACACGATATAGAAAATAAAACATTATTTGTTTTAATAAAACTTCAAAGAGAAATACAATCAGAGCCTTGACGTTACAGGTTCCCTTTGGAATGTCCGGGTTCCAGCACCACTAGAAGCGTCTCATGATTCACCTTCAAAGAAATGGAAGTTAAATTCCTCTTTCCTTTTACTCCAAAAAAAACACTGCAAGCTTATTCCCCTTTCACACACAAACTAGAAGGCTAGGGTTCTCAATACGGCTCTCAATATTTGCAGATTATTTCAGCCCTTTCATTAGCTAGCTGAGGGTGTGAAATGGGGAGTTTATATAGCTCTGATTGAGGGGAAATGGATCCTATTATGGTGGGAGAGGCCTTATAACTTTTGGTTTGTTCCATTTTAATAGGGGAAAGGAGCCCAAAGAGTCTCTCTCAGCTCTATCTTGCTCAACCATTTACCAAACTTCAGTTCAAGAAGCTTTTAGACCTGGAAGCTTCGACTCCACTTTTAAAAGCATGCAAAAAGAGGGTCGACACGAGTGATGAATGGCTCACTTGCATCGTTCAGTGCTAGTCCTAGTTTTAAACTCTGCAAATCGGTGCAAGGGAAGAACTGAACACTAGTGTCGGTCTTGAAAACTGGGTTTGAAGGAAGATTCTTGGGAAATGATGTGAGAGGGAAATGTTCTATAGATGAAGATGGATGTAGGGACATGTTATTCATGGAAGGAAAATATATTAGGGTCACTATCAAGGTCCTCCAGTATCGAGGAACAAGGAGTACAACGATAGTGAAAAAATGTTGTGTAATAGTTGGTGCCATGTAAGAAACAGGTTAGATCTAAACAAACCACAATGATGTTCTTCAAAAATTTATGGGTTCACTTTGGGTTTCCCACTTCTATTATTTTTTATCAAGATTCTCAATTTATCGAGAAGTTTTGGTCAAGTTTATGGGAACTCATGGAAACTAAGATGAAGAAGAGCACAACATTTCATCCATAAACTGATGGCCATATAGGAGTGGTAAACAAAACAATAGTGCATCTCTTTCGTCGATGTTGTGGTAATCATCCTAAACTTTTGGATGAGCATCTGCATTACATCTAGCATGCCTATAATCATGCCAAGCACTCATTTACACAAGTATCTCCATTTGAATCTTGTTTGGTTTATTTTCCAAAGTCTCCTTTATATTTCATCTTTGGTAAAGGTATTGTAGTAGATGGACATAGTGATGTGGACAAAGCATAGAATTTCATTAAAAAAATTAGCTAGTGCATAGACAGTATAAGATAAACTTGAGAAAAGCAAAGAAAAGTACAAAGCAAGGCATGAAAAGCATCGATTTGATCATGATTTCCATGTGGGAGATCAAGTTTGGTTGTATATCAACAAGGAAAGACTTCAAGTTGAAGGTAAAAATCCAAAGCCAATTAGATACTGTACTTTCAAAATTTTGGAGAAGGTAGGTAACAATCCTTTTCGGTTAGATTTTCCACCATTTATGCAAATTTATTTTGTTGTGAATGTGGAAAAATTGAGATTGTATGAGTGTCCAATGATTGACAATCATGAAGAGAATGTTTAGATTCCATCTATTCAAGTTTTTTCTCCTAAATATTTAGATGAGTTCGAGGAAGATACAATTATTGGTAGGCTAACCAGGACTTCATGGAGAGGAAATGTGGATTATCTTTGAGTGGGGCTCAAAGGTACCAATCCAAGTAAAGCAATGTGGATTGAGATCGAGAAAGTAGGGATTTTTACCTTCATGTACTTCCTGAATAAAATCAGAATTTTGTTGGTCCAAAAGCTTCCAGTCGGGAGGAATGATCGAAGGGGACAAAAAATATGCTCAAAACTAAAAATCACTAAAAATCACTCAAAGTCAGTGCCAAATCACAATGCTCATTGTTTTGATTCCAATGACACTTGAATCACCCCAATCCCACAAATTAATTGAAAGTTGTTCCATTCTAAAGATTGACAAAAAAAGGTCAACATGAAGGGTTGACTAGGTATATCGTATGGTGACGTGGCGTCGGCATCAGAAGATGACTCTATAGATACAGTGTGTAGTAGATGTCAATCACATGCTAACATGTGGCATGGTTGTACAAGGGAAGTTGGTAGTTTGTGATTGGTTGTTGGATTTTGATGTGGGTGAATTTTTAGGTGCCACATGGCCTAATGGGAGGGCACCACTTGGCCCTTAGGATGCATGCTAAAATTTTAATGGGTCGACTGACAGGCCTTCGCTAAATCGACCCCATGACATGTTCATTACAACTACCATGCTCCACCATTGAACCACATATGAGACTTATTAAATATATGTTTGCAGATTTTATTTGAAATTCAATTTTTTTAGTGGTTGGGGAGGGGGTGGGGCACGTGGTCCCAATGCCTAGTCAAAATAAATTTTACATGACACAACACGAAGGAAGTGGGGTCAAACAATTATTTGGGCCCTTGATCACATTTAAGACACACAACCATAGGCATGGCGGAAGCGGAGGGCCTAGGTGGTGAGACCTAGCCTCGAGTCCCATGATGAACCCATGTCACCGATAACAGTGGTGTTAGAGCTAGAGGGGTGGGTGTGAGGCCTAGCCCCAGGCCACAAGGCCTCTAATATGAGCATTGGAAGAGATTCAAGTGACGGCATGCGCGTGCCACCCTGCAGGCCCAACCCCCAGCCATATTGGCCACCATATGACCTACAACAAGTCTTAAAAAATAGGCACTTAAGGCCTCATTGGTGTGTTTTAACTGATGATAATTTGCACTTTTTTCAGGGGATTTCCATCGTTCCCATGCAAATTTATCTCTTGGACGTCTACCGATAGACCAGTTTCGTTTCCCGGTTAGCAGTTTTGGTCATTTTGCAGGACATATAGCACATAAATGGAGAAAGATACCTACATTGCTCATTTTTTAGTCTCTTTTTCCTGAGAAGGTCCTACCCAAGGTTTTTTAGGTGTTCTAGAGATAATGGAAACATTATTTTTGTGATTTGAGTATTGTATGTTGATGTAACATACATTTTGGGCATATAATAGAAATGACCAACATTGGTAGCTAGATCCAAAGACGTAGACTAGGAGGGGTGAACTTCATCATCAAATTGTTGTTTTGAGATGGTGCATATTGTTTTTTTTCTCTTGTTATTTCTACAAAACTTAAATAAAAATACTAAGTTTATGCAATTTTTCAAATTGATCCATTTCCCATAACACATACACTAGCTTGCAAACTTTTGCAAGAAACCTTCAAGTTTTTAATTTCCTATCACTCCTAAAAAACTAAGCATCACATTTGCTTAGAAAACGCTAGAATCATCGCTAGAGAAGACCACTATCAGAAGAGAAAAATTAGGGAGAATCTTAAGATAATGAAAAGTCTACATAATCTTAATAGGGATGATGGCATTGAGATCAATGAAAATTGGTTTCCTCTTATCATACAGATTCGTTCTACCAACTATTTTTAAGATATAACATTTCAGATATGAAACTTTGTCCTTAACTTCAGTTCATATAATATTTTACTTATAATAATATTAAAAGTTAACATATAATATGATTTAATGTATAATATAATATTGGTCTCATTATATCATTAAGAAGATTAATTCATTATTATTTAATATATTTAATTTAAAGAACATTAGGTTCCTTAATTTATAAAATATTAATTACATTATTAGTTATATGATTAATATTAATTAATTTTAATATAATTAGTATATATATACATTAATTTAATTATTATTATTAATTATATGTAAAATTAAAATAATTATTTATCATAATATGTTTTAATATAATTAGATTTGTAACATTTATTGCATTATTATATATAATTAATATATATTATCATTAAATTACTATTCATAAAATTTTCCATTTATTAATCTATATCAATTAATGATTAGATTATTATACATAATCATATTAGTTTAGTTTCTATATTTTTATGGTTTTTAAGCCGACCATTTATAGTTTTTAATTTTTTGTGTTTTTTATTATTTATTTCTATGCATTAGCTTATCTTTCCTCAAGCATTTTCCTAATAATGGATCCTCTTTGGGATTTGAAACATTGAAAAATTGGGAATACTATTGTGGGTAATCTGAACTCTTTATCTACAAAAGACCTAAAATGCCCAAAAAGAGCAAAATACCTTAGAGACAATACACAAACAAATCCGTGCATCTAACTATCAGGTAACCTAACTTAATTATGATGGATTTCACCAAAAAATACCTTCGCATTCTCAAGAAAATGTGTAATTCATAAATCAAGGCACCCCAAAGACTCAAAAGCTAAAGAGAAATACCCTCGAGAACTAGAATTTCTCGTTGACCTTTAAAGTCATTGAAGAACTAACAGACTAGCAAACTACACACAAGTTTCTGAAAGATCCACAAAGTCAATAACTGAAAATTTACATAAGATAATAAATTTAGCACCCTCACCAACCCAACATTGAAATCAAACCCTCAGAATCTCAAGTACCTTTGAAGCTTTGCTGAAACATATTATCATTCCTGGAAACCAATATCATGCTCTCCATAGAACATATCTTCACAGAGAAAACAAATATCTAGTAAATGGAGGTTAAGGGCCAACCCTTACATCCACTCCCACCTTCTCCTACAAACCCTAAAACGTCCCCTATCTCACCCATTTAAAGACACCAACTATAGGCCTACAGGTGACTTTGAACACACTGCTATTGTGTGCCTCCATGATTTTAAAGCACAACACATGTCAGAAGTGGTGATCATAACCCCTAACCTTCCCGTCGCATCAACAATAACATGCCCATCAGGGGTATCCCTTTTTCCTTTTTAATTAAATTGATTAATTGAAAAAAAGTTCATATGAAGACGTATCCAATTAAATGAGTTATGATTTTTTGGGCATGTGCCATTTACAAGCCAAAATATTGGTCCATGATATTATTAAAAACCATGTTTTCATATTAAGAAAAGTGAGAGTGGATCCCCATGGTTAGGAATATTGTTTTATATGTGTGTGTGTGTGTGTGTGTGTGTGTGTGTGTGTGTGTGTGTATTTGTATTTCTATTTGTATTTATGTATGTATGTATGTATGTATGTATACACACACACACACACACACACACGAACTTCATAATTTTAATTTAGTTTGATGTTTATAAATTATAAATTGTTTTTCTATTTCTACATATATTGCATCTCAAAACCTAGCATCCATATAAAATAACAAGAATAACAAGAGAATCAAAGAAGATTTTTTTTGTATTCAATATCCAAAGATTATAATTGTTTTAAAGTTCATAATAAGATTTTCGCCAAACATTAATCATTTTCTCAATTTTGAGATATTGTAAGAAGAAGTTTACTCCTTTCCATATATAAAAGTATCATATATGATCTTCTTAGATTTATCTATATGTATTAGTTACTTGCTAAGATCAATATGACAAGAATAAAGAGGAAGAGTGACGACTACACTAGTGAGAGTTGGATAAAAAGGAACAATATACAATATCATTAACATAAAGAAGATATCACCACAATAAATAAGAAGAAGAGTGATGACTATACAAGTGAGAGCCGGGCCAAAAAAACAATATACAATATCATCAACAAGAAAATGAGCCGATAGAGAAGAAAAGTGATGACTATAGGAGTGAGAGCTAGATTAGTTGGGACAACACAACCTACTTCCTCTTTAAAACACTCTTCTAAGTTATAAATGTATATGACAAAAATGTTAGGGGATAAGAAACATCCTTTCTTAACTCTAACATTGGACTTAATTTCTTCTAACCAACCCTCCACAGTTCTAAACTTCGAAATAATATTCTCATACAACCTTGTCACAATATTACTCAACTAAAAAGGAACATTTATCTCTTCGTACCTCTTCCAAGGCTTCTACCTTGGAATATGTTTATCCTTCAATAACATTTTTTGCCATTATTTATTATGGTTCATTATATTTAACTATGGTTGTTTATGTTTGTCCATATTTTAGTATGGATGAAGATATTTGAGTATGGCTTACCAGAGTTGATCAACATTCACCATGTTTAAGTATATTTAACAATGACTTGCCCATAACTGATTATATGTAACTATCATTTACCATATCTATGTAGACTTTGTAAATATATTATATTCATACATGATAATGTTGACTTTTATTTTGGAATATAATCCCCTCTTTGTTAGGTCCCTATAATACTAGTGATTCCCCAATTATTATTGTAGTTGTATCCCTTATTAATATTTTGGTGCCCCTATTGTCCCCATATTGTTATTATTGTGCCTTTAGATTATTATTGTTAGGTCGGCTTGGTTATATTGTGACCCCACAGACTCCTATATATAGAAAGGAGGTTTTGTCATTTGTATCATCCAAGATTTTTTCATTTATGTAATGTAAAAGAGGTTGCCCCCTTGAAGAGGATAAATTCTAGGGCGTTGATCTATCTTTTCTATCTTTTTGTGAGTTGGTTTCATAACATTTGGTATCAGAGCTTTGGATTCTAGGGTTTCACTGCTCCAAACAGGTCATCGTGGAATTTGTGCTATAAATTATTTTCTGTGACATTTCAGACGCTAAAAAAAAAAAAACAATTTGGGTCGAAATCGTTCTGAACCTCAGCCCCGAAGCTCGGAGATTTCTGTGTTACATTTGTAGAGATATGATCTGAGGAAGTTTTCCTTTTTGTAGACTCCCGAATTACATTCGAAACAGGTGACCTGGGGCAAATACTCATAACTTTTGTTTTGAGCATTAGATTAAAATTTCATAAAGAAGTTGCAGAAAGAGGATGGGCTATAGTTTCCTGTGTATATTGTTTAGATCCGAAGATCAAAATAGTGACACGTGGCACTTCATACAAGTTATCTCTTCTTAAAAACTATATAATCAGGTAATCTTGGAAGATTGTGCATAACTCTTTCTAGGAGAATCTAAATTTGATCAGACTAGTGGCATTGGAAAGAGGACACAGAGGGCTACTACAGGTCACAATTTCAAAACTAGATGATTCAAAATTATAGAGATACATCAAATTCAATATTGAACTCCTACAAAGTGAAAAAAGGTGTTTAGTTTTTTTTTTTTAATTTTTGCATAAGCTTGGTTTGAAAAATTAGTTTGAAGGAATTCAAAGGGCATAGTAAAGCATTATTATCGGTAATTGATGCCCCAAGGAAAGAAAATGCAAACACCTAGTAAGTTGTTTGAAAGCTCTAGCATGACTCATGGATAATAGGAAGAAATGCAACATGATATATCAAAACGACAAGACCAAGTGCAACAAATGTCACTTGCACAAAAAGTAATAGAATCTAATATGGATGGATGTAGAAGCTAAGATGAATGATGTGGAAGCTAAGATGGATGACTTGAAGATAGATTTGAAGACAGATTTGACAAAGTTTCTACGAGAAATGCTTACTAAAGGTGAACGGGTAGTAAGGGAAACTCATAATGAGAACAAAATAAATGTTAATCATGATTTCATAGACTCTAACGTTGGATAGAATAACCACCATATTCCGAAAATCGATATGAGGAAGTTTGATGGCAATGATCCCGCAACATGGATACTACAGATGGAGCAATTTTTCGATCTCCATGATGTGGAAAACACACAAAAGGTACGTATTGCAACTTTATATTTGGAACTAAATCAGTTTGTATGGTATCAATGGCTTTGCTCTCGTAAAAACATTGTCACTTGGGCAATTTCTACAGAAGAAATGACAACACATTATGAAGATACAAAAAGAAACACGTTTTTTAGCCAATTGATAAGTCTCAAACAAAAGGGTTCAATGATGGAGCACATTAAGGACTTCCAAAAATTGAACATAAGGGTAAAAGATATTCAGAGGAGCATAGGATTGATGTGTTCATAGGGACTTTAAAGGATAATATCCAACATGAGGTTCGCCTTTGGGAACCTGATTCATTGGAGAAGGCATTCAGGCTAGCAAGAAAAATGGAAAGCAAAATTATGGCAACTAGGAATTGTACCACTCACAACTATAAAGATGGAAGTGTTTTTTCCCCTAGCCTTCCACAACCTATAAGGTTGACACCACAAAAATTGGAAGAAAAAAGAGCAAAAGGGTTGTGTTACAGTTTCGATAGCAAATACACTAAAGGTCATAAGTGTGCTAAGAAGAAATTATTCTACATAGAATATGAAGAGAAGGAAGAAAAGGAACAAGAAATGTCAAAAGAAGAGGATATACTCCAAAAACAAACCCTAGATAAAAAGTAATGAATCCGACCATATCTTGTAATGCATTGGCTAGAATTTCCACTCCTCAAACTATCAAGCTAGAAGGACATATCAAGAAGAAAAAGATAATAATGTTGATTGATTCAGGAAGTACCCACAATTTTATTCATTGTAAGATAACAAAGGAATTGAATTGCTTCCTATATCTAACACCAGAGTGTCAAGTGATGGTTGCAAGTGGAGGAACCATAAATTGCTCTGGAAAGTGCCATAATATCAAGCTATCTGTGGGAGAATATGTATTGAATAGCCCAATGCTTTCCATTCCAATGGGAGGTCCTGATGTTGTACTAGGAGTCCAATGGCTACAATACTTGTGTACAATAGCTTTTAATTTTCAATAATTTTTCATGAAATTTTCTATGGAAGGAAAGGAAGTTGAATTAAGGGGTATTGCAGGGAAATAGGGAAAGATAATAAGCTCTAATGGAATGACAAATCTTCTAAAAAAGGAACAATGAGGCGTAATTGCACAATTATGTTCCCTAAATGTTTCCACGTCGAAATCATCTATTTCTCCATATCTCCAAAAAGTCTTGGACAATCATTCCAAGGTATTTGAGACTCTCAAAGGTCTCCCACCTATTCATGATCATGATTATGCTATTCATTTGATTCCAGGAAGTTTTCCTCCAAACATCAGGCCATACAGATACCCCTATGTGCAAAAGAGTGAAATTGAATGTATGGTTGCAGAAATGTTAGAGGTTAGTATAATTCAACCTAGTCAAAGTTCTTTCTCTGCTCCAGTAGTATTGGTGCACAAGAAGGATGGATCATGGTGCATGTGTCTGGATTGTAGGGAGCTCAACATGCTCACTATTAAAGATAAGTTTCCCATTCCTATCACTAATTAATTATTGGATGAATTGCATGGATCAATTTACTTCACCAAGTTGGATCTTCGTTCAGGATATCATCAAATCAGAATGAAGACTGAAGACATTTCGAAAACAACATTTAGAACTCATG
>APFE030578073.1:0-17532 GCA_000404065.3 Pinus taeda
CATCTTTCAAATATCTGAATGGAAAAACTCTTTGGAGCTGCCTCAAGAAACTGGCCTTAATGTAAGGCTCATAGTGCTACCGATCAACCTTCTGTTTCTTGTGCCACTGTTCTCCAACATTCGGTATGCCGGTTGCTAATGAGACAGTTTCAGGTGTCAGTGTGAAGGTGACCCCGACCAAGATAGAGAGATCTCCCTGTAAGTGAAGCACAAAAAGGCGGGCCACCTCATGATGAACTCGAACATTAGCTACCCTTTGACAAAACTCAAAACATGATAGATGCTGGAAACATGACATAGCAAGAGGGCAGGCCTGCAGTTCTGTGAGGGTGGTTGGCTCATCCCTAACATGTTTACCACTTTTGTGATGTCTCCGGGGGGCCTGTTCTTCCGAGGATGAATCACTTTGGGTTTCCATCTCATACTCCGATGAATGCTCGGAGGCCATGACTGCTGTATGTGTATTGTGCTTGGATTGCCCTTTGATGATGGTAGTGAAACTATGTGTTGATATGAACTCTGCACCAAGGGGAACAATGCAAAAAAGGGAGTGTTAGGAAGGGGAATAATATGATGGGATTAGGGGTTATGGGGGGAAATTTTGTTTAGGGATATGTAGGACGGTTTGGGGATTTGATAAGGTAGGGTTTTGGTGACAAATGAGTGGAGGGGATAGGGAATAGGTGTTTAGTAATGTTTTAGGGTAGGGAAAATAGGGAAAAATTGGATAGGGGGAAAGGGAAAAATGGAAAGAAGGGGAAAAATGAAAGGGAGGAGGAGCCTTGGCATCAACACCACAAGTTTGCAACCCTAGAGAAATGGCTTTGATGTTTTCAAGTGGTAGGGTTTAGGCGTTTTTTGTTGAAATTATAAATGGCCATAACCATCATTCTATCCACAAAATTTGATGAGCAAGCCAAGATATAGACCCTACCTGGCAATTGGAAGGAATTCCAAGCGATTTGTGGCAAATTTGGAACAATTTCGGGCCCTTGTAGGTGTGCGCCGCGTAACAAACCCAGTTCGCCGCACTCTGTATATGCGTCGCGCCTATGGATTTCCACCACTGCGGGGTCGCGCTCTGTGCGCCGCGCTCTCTATGTGTGTCGTGCCCCTCTGTGTGTGCGCCGCGCTCTGGAAAACGAATCCAAACTCACCTAGAGCGCGTGCTTTGCACTCTCAATCACTTTGCTATGTTTCTCTATAACCTTGGTGTGCACAATGATTTTGTTACTTGTGGAAACTTGTATATAAAGGCATTTGGAGTCATGGCTTTAATTTTTTCTTCTTCAAAACCCACATTGATAATTTTTTATTTTGACACTTTTCACTGATTTAATTCAACACTGAATTTCACTTTTCCCTTTGAATTTTTAGCTAGAATGATGAAATTTTTGGCACTTTTTGCAGGGGTCACATAACATGGCATTTGGCAAGGAAACCATGACTGCGCCTGAAGAGATCAACTGGAGACCTTTTTGGAAAATTATCACAAATGACACACTGTTTGACTTTTCTTCAAAACAGGGTTTTGAAGAACAGTCGTAATCTGTCAACATGACGATGAAAATCTTTGAATCACAACTTTGTAAGGGTCTCCCTCTGGTCTGCATGGCTTTATTGGACATGGTTGAAGACCAAATTGACTAATCCCTAGACCTAATGACGGAAAATGACTCTCGTCCATTAAAAGATCGAACATTAACTGTCATAGACTTTAGTGACCATTGACAAAATACCTAAGCCAGCAGGTGTCAGACATGAGGGGAAATGACTAGCATGACCTTTTCTGTCAGATTATGGCATGCCCCTAGCGGAATGTAGCTGAGTGAATGGAGCGAGACACCAAAAAATGAGATGCAGAAAGAGTTTTGATCTCTGACGGAGGACTGACAAGACCGACTCTAACATGCCGAGTGGCCAGATCTCAGCCATTGGATGTGTGACAAGGGGTGCCACTACAGTGGGCATTGGGTTAGTGACAAGTGGCAATACTAGAGTGGCCAGTGGATGTGTGACAAGTGGCGCGTTGAGTGGCCAGATCTCAAGAATTTTAATGAAGTGGCACAACCTCAACCAATGGTTGAATGCCAAGTGGTAGCAGCAGATTGGTATATTGGTATATCTCGACCAATGGCTGCGTGCCAAGTGGTGGCAACAGATTGGGTATATCTCGGCCATTGACATACTCTTGACATATCAGTTCACTGGCAACCTATGTGCGCCATGTGGAGTCTCTCAATGAATGAAATTTCTTTAACTAGACATATTTAGGCCGATAGGCCTTCCTATGCATCAACTTCTTCATCAACACTTTTACCCTGCTCCGTTCGATCAGGTGAGACACTTTCAACCGTTGATCTGAACCAGAAAACGAAACAACAGAAAATCAAGAAAGCACAAAAGAATGTCGATCGGAAAACTTTTGACATCTGTACACAGATTTTTATGACATTTATGTCACTTTTCAGCTTTCCACTTCACACATGTTACACACTAATTTCCCAAAATTCAGCGAAATTTATGTAAGTGAACTTGGAGGATACTCGAATGAGAGAATTGATGCGAATGAGAGAATTGCCACTTCTTTCTAATGCATGTTTGTGCCTGTGCATGAATCTCTGAATCTAAATCTGAGCCAAGTGAGTGTGAGTTTGTTTTCTTCCCAGCATCAAAGGAAGGGCGGTCTACAGCAACTAAATTGTCGCGACTCTCTCTCAATAATGGCTCTACTCTCTCCCATTAATTTCAGGTACATACGATCACTAATTCATTTGTGCTCTGCTTTTCAATTGCGATAATATATTTTTAATTCATTTAAGCCATTTTAATGCAGGTCCAGCTATCTCAAATCTCATGCAGGGTATTCAAGAGGATTGATGGACAACAACCTCCAATTGAAGAGTTTGTAAAGGATGATCAATGCACAGGGATTCAATTACATGTATGGGTACCCCAATTCCTTCATTTCAGAATAGGGCATTTTCTTTATTTTTCTCTCGATTAATTCCTTTCAGCCCTGGAATGCTCGAAACCTAAATGTCAAAGCATCTATGTAATGAGTATTTTCTTTTAATTGAATGAATCTGAAATGTCAAATCAACCTTGTAATAAGTATTTTTTCGACGCTTTAGAGGTGCCATAAATGTGCATAGAGTGGTATCTGGACATGATTTTGAGGTATGTTAAAGTGCAGTTTTTCTATGCTTGAGACAGTCTATGCTGCTTACATCGACCGCCTTATTCAATTCCATCCTCAATTCCGCCTTACCTTTGCGAACATCCACAGGCTGCTCATTTATTTGCTTGAAGTCATAATACACATGTGCAAATGGTCTTGGAAACAAATGCAAATTTGAGTCTCAACTTGAAATTTAAGCAACTTGAAATTTAAGCATGGATTTACGATTCTGGTTCATTTCATACACACAAATGTTGTAGATAATTAAATGGTAATCAAATTAATCTTATCCAACATAATTTATACTTGGAAACCATCCATTATATGAGATAACCATATGCTTCTATCATGTTACTTGAAACAGGAAAGTCATTCACATAGGGTATTCCAGAATATTATTACATGTGCAACAATGCATCCAATTACATCTCAGAAAATTCTACAGAACTTGGTGCCCAGACAAATCAAAGCATGCTGTAAAACTTAAATTTGTGCGTTTAGGCTATAAGTCTGTTTTAGAATCTCAGATTTTATAAACATCCAAACCATCCAGAGTTTCAGCGATATCAAAGGATTGAAAATACATTAAATTTAGCGACAACAAAACTCATAAATATTTGTTTCAGTGATATCGAAGGACTGAAAATACACTAAATTTAGTGACAGCAAAATTCATAAATTTTAAAACAGAGGTGTATAGAGATTGAACACGTCATCACTTTTAGATTTATTAGTGCTATTTAGGGTGTTTGGAATGTGAATTAGTTCTGGGCAATGCCATCCAGATTTGCATTCTAATGCACCAACAACGTATAATTATGCTAATAAAACCATCCAACCATTTAACATTGTTGAATTCTGTATATACAGAAGGTCTTCTAGCTTGGTGTCTTAGCTATGGAGAGATTGTTTTGCCTCTTCATATGCTTGGGTGTGACATGCATGAGACATGCATGACATGCAAGCTATTTATAACTTCTTTCTTATATTTAAGACTAGAAGGCATGAGAGAAGTAAGTTAATTTATGTGATTTATCTTTTGTAACTCGACAATTTAATCTTAGCCTTTGGTCTAGGCCTTTGTGAGACTTTAATACTGATTAGATGTTGCAGATAGGCAGGGCATATTTAGTTTCACTGTTTCAAATTTTTGAAAGTAAAACCAATGAATTATCAATATAATTTTACAATAATAAAAAACAATTAGAAGGCCTTTAGCCAGCTCAAATTGCTCATCCGTTAGGCTTGAACCAACATCTCTTCTAGAGAAATTCAACAATTCTAATTTAATAATCCTATTGGCCTCTCTTTGTACCTTTTGGGACAATTGCTAGTTATAAATAATTCTAAATAAATCAGAGTCTGTCATGTGGGATAAATGGTGTTTTGTTGTTTTCATTATCAACGGGTCCACCCACATTGATATGGCAGCGTCCACGGCTTGTAGAGCTACATTCCAAGTGTCTGCACAGATAGGGTTGCGTGGTACACACATTTCCCACGAGTCGGCGCGGTGATGGTTTTAAATATTGCCCGAGAGTTCAGTGCCAAAGTAGCTAAAACCAAAGCGGCACACCATGGTTGCTTGTTTCCACTCTAAAATGGATTGCAGTCATTGTGTCTGCTCAGGGAGGGATCTGGGGGGTGGCTTGCCATTGTTAACCTGAGGCTGTGGGTGGCTAAGATGCTCTGTCATTTTGATTAACCTGGGCCCTTGAGAGATCCATGATACACACACCAGGGATGTAATGGAAAGCACCCATCTTCTCTCAACCCAAAATTGTGGATGAACTGATACTTACCCTCAAAATTATATGATTGTTGAAGCCTGGTTTTAGAATCACAATCGAGGAAAAAACACAGCGCAATAATTGTTCACAAAATTATCGCAGTCTAGAATTAAGTATGAACTCGACGTTTCTCATCACCCCTTACACTCTTGCGCGAAACAAAAAGTATCAATGGAATTCCAAATTAGATTCAATTCAAAAAAGTATCAATAAGTATAGATATAATTCATGTCTTACTTGTCAAAATACTTATTCTTTGCATAAGGTTCATAGGATGCTTATTCACCGCTCTAGCTTTGTAATGGTGATTGACCTTTGGGCGTTTTTCTCTGGCAACATACACTAGGTGAGGTAGAATGCCGCCCTCATCTTTATTGTTTTCCTAGATAACCTATATGTAAATATGGAAGGTATAGGCATTAATTTGATCATATATATATAATGGTTTATGGGTAAAAGATTCACTTCTTTTTTTTTCGTTTCGTAATGGGAAGATGTGATGAGTATAAATTTGGATAGAAAGAATTAATAAAGAAATTCTCACGAAAAAAAATAAATAAATAAAAAATCCCAATTTTTTAAATAGCAGAAATGCACCTTGACCCAAAATTAGCCAAAATTAGCCATTATACACTAGCCACTATAAACTAGACATTAAAATAATACAAAAAAAAACCAATACAACAGATGCAAATTATTTCTTCACTAAGCAATGGTTCCCTTTAAATGAGAAAATGGAAATGGAACCCCAAAAGTGTGGTTTTCCATTAGTTGTTTTATAATTGGAGGGTAATGGAACTCTAAATTTTTTACTATTTTGTTATTGAAGTAGATTATCCGAAAATTGAATAAAGGAAGGAACAACAAGATCGAACACCTTGGCATATGTAAAACATAATGCAATTTTTCTCCAAACCTGTACAAGATTTTGAAAGGGTGGAAAATTATATAATAGTATATGAGTTTGTTTTTTTAAGACATATACGTGCAATATTTTTAATCTACAAAATAATTGAAGGTTATATGGTATTACTTAAAGATTAAATTAACTTTTTAAAAATACTTTTATAACAAAATTATAAAATAATATATATTAGTTTGTTTTTGTAAGACATATATTAGCATGCCATGTTTTTAATTCCAAAATATTTGAAAGTGGTATATGGTTAGTTAAAGATTAAAATAGATTTTTAAAAATATTTATGTAACAAAATTATTATAAAATTTTTTATATATGTATTTTTAATAAAGAAAATTATGAAATAATATAATATTTTTTTATTATTACTATAATAACAAATTAAGGATAAATATAAATATAATATAAGTGTTTATCATATAAAATTTAAATAATATGGATATGAAATACAATATGTCAACCAAAATTATAATTTTGATATGACAATTTGGAAACTTTATTTTAATGTTTTAGAATTTCACTGCCATAAGGTACAATAGATTTGTGCCATGTTTATGTCCAAATTGAAAATTCCAAATCAAAGAACTATAGTGCTCCATGGATTCAAGAAATACTATTGACGAGAATAGTGAAATGATTTTGAATGAGCACTTCTGATTCGATCTTGTAATATTTGGGGATACTCACTTTCTTGTGTGTGTGTTCCAAGTCCTCATGAAACTTGGCATAGACCTTAAAAAAGAGGGGATGCATGGTCTCCCACATCTCAACTATATACTTGTTGGTTAGTGTCATGCTTTAGTAACTAATGACATGAGATTTCATGAGCTCATCAATACCTTCAAGAGTGTCAATGAGGCAATCCATCACTTGAAGAAAGTTTATTATGGTATTTTGACGGGTCTTGTCAACAAATTTCAATGTAGGATGGTTACTAAATAACACTTCAATGTAAACTACAAAGGATATTATCATCCACGGAAGTTATATCAAAGTGCTTTTTGAAGCATATTATATGGGGAAGCCTCATAGAAAAGGGTATGAACTTAATTGCCACCTTTTTGAGCTCCCACACTATGTATACTTTGAAGGAAAATTCTCCCTTGGATTAATGAGTGAAAAATAAAATACTACACACAAATCGAGAAGGTTGGAGATTCTTTGCAACTGAGACACATGTGAGGAGTCCAATCCTATTTTCAAGAATTGTGAAACGATAACATGAATGCAACTTAAAAAATGCACATTCATTAGTGCATCATCAATGATTGCATATTTGAAGATGAAGAAATGGAACAAACATAATTCCTTACATGCCCTTTGGAACAATTCTATAATTCCATATTGCAAATGGAGAATCCATGAAAATTCAAATTTCTCAAAAATTTCTTTCAACACAAATTTGATTCTATTTGAGAATGTCACACTTTATATAGAAATTGTTCCAACTGTACACTTTCAAATAAAAACTATATAAGAAATAATGAATCTACTATTATCATGAGAGGAAATTTCTTAGAATTCCTGCACTTTGGTGATTGACGACAATCAATTATAGAAGTTCTTAAGCTTCAACCACAAGCCTTCAATCATTGCAAACATGTTTTAGAGAATGCGACATAATAAAGACCCGCCTCCATGTTTTTTTGGAGACAACTAGTGTTTTAATATTAATATCAATAGTTTTTTTAAGCCCTTGGATGAGAGCTTCATAATTTGCAATGTTATTAGTACAATTAAACTCTAATCTGCATGCAATGAACATTTTTGGATCAAGTAACAAAAAAACAACACCAACACCAACACCAATCCTTTGATTTAGATCCATGAAAATACAAGGACCACACTTTATCATCATTATTTTTAACAATTTTAGCATCAATCAATTTTTTATCTGGTGTGATAAGCTTAGTACAAGACACAAGTTTAGATTGTTGTTTTAATTTAAAAAAAGGGAAACCTCAACAGTATAATTACCAAAAAACATATCAAAACTACCCATAGAAGAATCATTTATTAAGATTGGCTCATTAGGATCATTGAGTTCAATAATAATATGATGCATATACCATTATCTCTTCATCCTTATTTTATTTTGTTAACCTTTTGCTAAATGTGACTAATCAATAGCAAAATAATTTTTCCAACATTGCGACTAATCCCTGCTTGGAAATAAACCTTAAGCCTCAGGTATATCAACTACAACAATGTTAATTATCTGATGAATCCTATAAGTAGAAGAGAGTCTAATAAGCACACCATTTAATTCTCCCACAACCTTAACATTTGTATAATCGAGTTGGATAATTTTGACCTCAGATGGCTTAATGTCAACATTCAATTTCTCACAGATAGAAAGAGGCATAACACTGGAATAAGCTCCAGAGTCAACCATACAATTATGTACATTCCTATTATAAATTTTAAAAGTAAGTAATAATGAAGGAACATTAGCCTTCTTTTCTATGTGGGGGAAATATTTGAGGATAATTTTTAATAGAAACTGGACCTATCCCATTTTTTTTCAAAAAATGTCATTTCATTATTTTGAGCGACCTTCTTTACTTTACCAAAAATTTCAGCCAAAACTTTGGTGAGTTTTCTACTATATTATTGGAAATTTCAGCAACTCAGAAATTGAAACGTTGGATTTTAGTCTTTTGATATATTTAATAATATCATATTCCAAATCTGGGACAACAAGGTTTTTGGAAATTTCTACTTGTTTTTTCACATTTTTGCTTCTAAGAGAGGTAGAAGGATTGGAATCATCAACAATAGTCTTTCTGTGGGTGTTGTAAGGATACTAATTCATGAAAACATTTTCATAGTCTTCTTCAAACAGATCATGGGTTAGATGAACAAAGTGGACCATGATAGGAGGGGATTGAGCATCATCATCACCCACATCTGCTCCTTCCTCACTCTCATCTGGTTCATTTGTTTTCTCACTAGAAGATAAGTTAATCCCTAATATCAAGGCTTGAATAATATTCTCTAATCCTTTAGCATTTAATCCTTCAATGGTAGGAGTATGCTTAGGTGGAAAATTCTTCTTGGAAGGTCTAAAGTTTCCTCTATTAGATTTCCCTTATCTTGTGTTCATTTTAAGGTCAATAATTTAGTTTGATAAATTATTAAGGAACTTTTGGAGGCTCTCAAGATCTAGGGCTCCATTTTCTTTCTTAGCTGGAGGTGGTTTATAGGATGACTTAGATTTCTTTTGAGAGGAGGAAGGCTAATCACCTTTAGTGCGCCTTCCCAATTTAAAAGACCCCTACTTTCACTAAATATTGTAGGTATCCATTTTTTCATTAAAATTTTTTAATACCCATTTATATTATTTTTATTAACTTTGAGCTCCATTTTTTATATATGCCAATATAAAACCCCTTTAAACCCTAATATATGCTCAATATATTATGCCATTTTCCCCTCAATATATATCTCTGAATATGAGCACACATGGTATGGTATTCCCCCCCCGTGAAGTCCCCATGGGTAGAGTCATCTTCTTATTTTCAAATGTTAGTTGAAGAAAAACAAAAAACAGACCACATTTTTAGTTGTAATTGTTATATAAATGATTTTTTCATTAGTATGAATGGTTAGAAGTTTTGTATCGAAAACTACATATTGTTATCAGTTTGAGTATAATTTCATAATATCAAGATACTTTTAATGAATATATACCTATGTAGGTAACTAGTTATGTGGAAACATTTTTTTAGTTGTATGATTTCTCATTTATTTAGCATTATGTGAAAATCCTCCTCCTCATCTAATTAGATTCACTAATTGTTCATGGGTTAGATATGATAATGTACGTCTAGTTTCTAAATAATTCTCTGTTGGTTAAATATTATATATATATGCTTAAAATATTATTGACTTTTATGAACTTTTTCTATTTTCTTAATAACCTATTTTTTCTCATATATCCACTGCCAAATTTTTCTTGTGACCTTGGGCAGGATATGTAGCAAGTATAAATTATATATATTGAATTTTAATATCCTTTAAGTAGTATGTTGAATTAGATTTTTCCCCATTTGGAGAGTTTTTGTTCATTCTTACTTCTTCTGGATAACTGGTCCCATGTATCAATCATGAACTATAATACCAAATGAGAGTAGGTCCAATTGGGACCTTTCATTGAGCAGTCATAGCCTAGATGATGGAGGTATTTCCCTTCATATCAATAATTTCATGCTAGAATGAGGACATCTAATAATGAATGGTAGGTAAATATTTAAATATAAATAAGACAATTCATTCATCTGGATCAAAATCGCCTCCACAAAAACCTTTAGAAACATTGTCTAGTGAAGCTTCTCATTCTATTCAAACTATACTAAACCCAATTTATCAGTACCTTGTTCTTTCTGAAGACTCTCAAGCTTCATATCTACACAGGAAAATTTTATAGGAAGAATCATATGATCCAATCCAATATTTACAACAATAATTACTATATTTTGGTATTATTAGGGAATCTATTCTAAATATTATTCCTCAATTGCAACATCTTGGGTTTTTAACCAGAGCACAAAGTAACAATATTTCTTAACCAATAATTCAATTTACCGTACATTTAAAAGGGAAAGGAACTCAAAAGTAAGAACCAATTGTTTCTCAATTCTCTATTAGAACTAATATTTCATTCAATTGGATAGACTATAGGAAATAAAATAACACAATAGAAACTAAATCCCTTTTAGGTGTTGGTATTCCTCCATCACCTTTGAGTAGTGTTTGTCAATTTAATTGTCTTAAATTGTTACATGAATTATCGACCGGAGTTGGTAAGCTTGTGAAGTGCAAGTGCACTATATATGCTAGAAGCCCTTTTATTAAATCATATTGTTAATGTGCATGATTGAGTTATTGAGATTTACTTCTAAGGATGCAATTTATTCCTATCTTACTCTTCAAAGAAAATGGATTTTAACACATTAAATCTTCCTGATATTTTCTAATGAAATAAAATTTGCTCTTCACATTTGCTAAAATGAAACTTTAAATAAAACTCACACTATCTTATTAAGAAAACTTTTAATTGATCTATTGCAACACAAATTTAATCTCTAAAGCAAAATTGATCATCTAGCATTCTAGCAATCCTTTGAATAAAAAGCAAAATTGAAATTAACTTTTATTCAAAATGAAAAACCACACATCTATCATTATCAATCACTCATTATTGAAAAGGTTCTAAAATTAAATTATAACAAAATCACTCATACTCTGAAATTGAATGCTTTGAAATGAAAACCATAAAGAAATCACACATACTTTAAAATGAAATACTATAGAATGAAACTCTAAAGAAATCTATTAACTCTGAAATGAAACACTCGACAATCATAAAGAAATATATGAAAAGAAATTACATTACCATTAACATCATTATACATTAACTTGAAAAAGGAATGATTAATGAAATATTGCTTATCGCTCTTTGAATGAAATCAAGATTGCAATCCTATTCTAAATTGTATGAATAACTGTAACAAATGAAAAAGATATGTGAATGCAAAACCTTCGCTATTTGTAGGGGCCCTCCACAAACAGGCGGTCATAAAACTTGAATGGAAGAGTCAGCTATGCATAACAGAGTAAAAACCGAGTTTCAAAATATCACTGTTGCATACATAAAATCAACCTTCTGTTCATGTTTGCTGCACGGTATTTAGAAAAGCCCGTGTCAATAATTGTTTGAGGCTTTATGCCTACCTTAGCTAACAAAATTCTAAACTAAGCTTATAACAACTACCAAGATATCATTTTTCACAATTTTCTATTTGACAAAGCAAATCGTGAAGCATAGGATTTTTGGACTCTCACTCACCTATTCAATGACCACACTGATTTTATCCTTTTATCACGCAATCGAACAATCATTTTATGATCTGGTTCAGATGAATAGGACGAAATCATTAAGGGGATAAATCTCCACTTGTCCATATCTTTCTCCTCTTGGCTGGCACCTTCGATCCTGGTAAACCATGGAATTGGCTATAGAAACAAAGATTAGCTGCAGAATCATGCAAATTCAGTAGCCAATACAAATATTAACTCAATAATAAGGAACATTATGAAATATGAAACATAAGATGATTAAATACCTTACCATGTCAAAAACCTTGTAGTTTGATGCCTATTGAGTTGATGATGATGGTCAAGGAAAGGAAAAATAAGTAAAGGAGAGTGTCAAAATCAAGTAATCATGAGGCTCATCATTCCTCAATATGGTCACTATTACAGATCTATCTGCCAATTGTAACAATGTAGGTGTATATTGAAGATTAGAATGTTTTAATTGATTCATAGTTTGTTTACTCATGATGTTTATAGCTGCTCCTAGATCAATCAATGTATTTGGGATCTCTACACCATTGATGTGTGTTTTCACAATGGGACTTCTTGAATCAAGATATTTATGAATTGTTTTCTTACCCATCATGATATCTACAATTTTTCCAACTAGTTGGATTCTTTTGACTTATTTTCTTTTTCTTCCTGGTATTTTTATGCTCAATTCCCTAATTGTCTTTGCGAAAATTGGTATTTCCTTAGTGGCTTGTAGTAAAGGAATTTTTATGCAAACATTCTTTAGTTCATCTAACATGTCATAATCATCCAATAAAATATGTTTTTCTACCCCTTCATCAATTTTTAATCTCTCAGGAAAAGATGGGTTTGAAATAGATATTGAAGGTTGTTCCATAATAGGAGTTGAGTTATTTGAATGTGTTTGACTAACTTGTTTTTGAGTTTTTTCTTTTTCATTAAAAGACTTATCTTCTTCAGAGATATTTTCTTTTTCACTTTCCTAAATAACAACTGATGGGAAATTTTTCTCTAATATTCTACCAGATCTAAGTTGAACATTGTTTAGATCTAGTGGAGTTATCATGTAAGTCTGAAAATTTTGTCCTTCTATATTATAAACAAGTTGCGAGTTTTTATTGTTGTTGGGATTTGGAAGTGGTTGGGTAGGCAATTGGTTTGGTCTTTGAGGAAATGGCAATGAAAGTTGTGGATTCAAATTGTGAGGTTGAGTTTTTTGAGCAGGTCGATGATAATATTGTGGAGGAAAAGTAGGATATGATTGTGTTGAAATTGTGGAAATTGAGGATATTGAGGGTATTTTCCATAAGGATTTTTCCATGTGACCAAGGTTGTGGCCAAGATTGCCAAGGCAGTGGGGCAATCCAATTACTTGTGATGATTGTGAAAATGGTTGAGTGTTAAAAACTTGAATTGTATTTGGCTGTGGATTCTGCCAAGGTATTTTAGCAATAAAACAAAGAGGATCTACTTGGTTTGGTACTCCTTCTTCTTGATATACATATTTAAGACATGGTATTGAGGGACATTATTTTATATCATGATTTTTTGCACATATAACACAAGTTTCTACAATCTTTAAATCCATAGGACATTCTCTCAAGGTATGTTTCTTTCTGCACTTAGGGCAAAAAATGGACAATGCAAAAATTTCAACTTTTTGCTTGTTTTGTATTTTAAGGGTGTTAATTTGTTCACTAAGACTCCCAAAAATATTTGTTTTAAAATTATCAAGCAAATTTTCTAATTCTTCTCCACTTACTGTCCCAACTACAGATGATCTGAAATGGAGCAGATTAGTAATTCCGTGCTAATGCCCCATTCAAAATAAAACCGAATATGCTTATCATTTTCTTATCAAGTGCTTAAGGATTCAATACTGTTGCTTAATTAGATGATTCCCATGAGAGTTTCTTATGTAAATGTTATAAAAAATTTAACATAAAAATATATGTTAAACATCAAAAAAATAATAGCAAAGAACATCAAAATACATCACACAACAAGCACATGATAAAGGAGTTTCCCCCTCCTAGGCTACATCTCCTTGGTCCAACTTCCAATGGCTTGGGCCTCTCTATTATGCTCAAATTACAACAAAAGTGTGCTTAAAATTCTCAAATGCCTCTAAAACCTGTCTCAATGAGTTAAAAATACTAAAAAATGGCCATCTAGCCTCTTTTTGTATCCAATTTGGATAAGAACTGAAGAAGTTATGACTTCTCCCAGTTCTTCCACTATTTGTTCCACAAAATGCTCTAAAACCAACCAAAAACCCCATTTCTGCTCCAAAATCTATTAATAGAGCGAGGAATTTTATGTTCGGTGGGTTATATTTTGTCGGCCTTATCGCAATCGCAATTTACAAGTGTTGTGGGCTCTTATCACAATAAAACGCTGCAATGCAGTGTTGTGAACCAAATGGGATAATTAACTGCAACATATAAAATTCCCGTGTCTGGAACCTCTTGCTCATCACAATCAGTGAATTTCAACACGGAGGCACACTATGATAATATCAACGGTATTGCAGATCCTCCAAGATATTAAATCATTTTATATAAAATTCCCGAGTCTGACACTCTATCACAATCGACACTTTACCAGTGGTACCAAATAATAACAATGGGGTTTCAATGTGATTTGTGGGGGCTGATTCTTAACCTGTGCCTCCTTTTTTTTCCAGATATGCGATATGCAGAACTCAGTGGAAACCTACCACTTGGCACTTACTCATTCGTTGGGACCCTTGCCATGTTATCCAATCCTGCCACATAAACAAGTCAAACTTCAACTTTGACTTGATCTATCTTCTATATACGAACTCGGATTTGAGTGGCGTTCACACTGTTGGATTCAAAATGACGAGCTCTTCAATCTAAAGATAAGTTTGATAAGATTCTGACACTTTGATTTTTGAGCATAATTCTGAGCACCTAATCAGCATATTTATTAATCCTTGATAAAAGAGATCTCTTGGATTTTTCCCAGTTCTTGCTTTGCCTCTTGAAATGTGTATGCATAACTCACAAATTTCTCCTAGTGACAACTGAGAAATGTCTCCCTTACCCATTAGATTGAGAAGATCAATCCACTCATTTCTAATGGATTTCAATAAGAGAGCTTTCAAAGTTTCCTCATCTAGATTATTAATTTTTCCGTTTTAACATTATAAGAAAATCTTTCAACGAAGTCTTCAAGATTTTCATCTTCTTTCTGTACCATTTTAAAGACTTCATCCTTAAAATTATGGGGCATACAATAGTCCTTATATTTATCTAAGAATGTAGTTTTCATTTGTTCCCATGTTCTTATGGAGTTTATTCCTAAACTCATAAACCATTTTAATGCTGCATCTTTAAGGGTTACAGGGAATAATTTCAAGTTTTGAGCATCATGCAGATAATCATATGATCTATACAAGACTTCAAATTCAAAGAGAAATGTTTCAGGATCTTCTCTCCTTAGTCCATGAAAGTTTGGAAGGATAGATGGTAAGATATTTTTCATTGTCATAGTTGTATCTTCATCGAGGATAGGAAATCCAAAGGGTAGAGGATTTATATCTTCTCCTCTTCCTCTTCCTCCACCTCTTCCACCTCCTCTATTTCCTCCTCTTCCTCCTCTTCCTCCTCCAATCCTAGGTTGTTCACCATTTGAATTAAGTACTTCTCCTTCTCCTTCTCCATCCATTGTAGATTCTTTAGAACTAATATAGGGTTCTAGTTCCAACATTCGGTTTTAAACTTCCTCTAGTTCCTCTGGTTCTTCTATCAATGGTTTGTTAAAATAGGTTTCTTCTTCCTCTTCTTTAGTAGGAGCTTCCAACTCTTGAGCTAGAAGTTTTTCTCCAGTTGAAGATAGGAAAATTACTCTTGTTGTTGGGGATATGGGATCTTTGTCTTCTATTATGGCTTTTGTTGATGAAGTTGGTGAATCTCTAGGTTGGATTTCATATCTTAATACCTCAGGGAGTTTAGGTTTGCCTACTATGGAAGGAATTCGAGTTTGTGTGGGTGGTGTGGCACTACGAGGTCATAGTGGGGCGAGTGATGTTGTGATTAAAATCTTTCCTTTACCTACAAATCTACCCCTAGAGTCTCTTTCCCTATGCATATCATGTTTTTATTTTTGTTGTTTGTTTGTTTTTATTTTTTTAATTTATCAAAATGAAAAAGACTAAGACTTCTATTTACACTTCCCCGACAATGACTCCAATATGTTTGTCAATTTAATTGTCTTAAATTGTTACCTGAATTATGGACTGGAGTTGGTAAGCTTGTGAAGTGCAAGTGCACTATATATGCTAGAAGTCCTTTTATTAAATCAGATTGTTAATGTCCATGATTGAGTTATTGAGATTTACTTTTAAGGATGTAATTTATTCATATCTTATTCTTCGAAGAAAATGGATTTTAGCACATTAAAATCTTCCTTCTCTTTTCTAATGAAATAAAAAATGCTCTTCACATTTGCTAAAATGAAACTTTAAAGCAAACTAACACTATCTTATTAATAAAACTTTTAACTGATCTATTGCAACACAAATTTAATCTCTAAAGAAGAATTGATCATCTAACATTCCAGCGATCCTTTGCATAAAAACCAACATTGCAATTAACTTTGATTCAAAATGAAAAACCACACATCTATCATTACCAACTTGCAAAGTTGAAACTACTTGAAAGTTGAAATTGCAACCTACTATGGTGCCAAACCAGCAGATTAACTAGTCTGATGGCTCAGGGGGAGCTACACATGCACATCAGTCCATTAATGATGTCTCAGAAGATCAATTGTTACACAAAAATATCGTCACCTTGATTATTTGCAATCGGTATGGGTCTATCACCACCTATACCAGCCTCCTAAGAAAGTCTCAGACCTCAGCTCTTCAAAACAAGCTTTGGAAATGAGAGAAAGACATCAAAAAAGAAATGTAACTCTGGTTCCGCACTTTCTCTCACTTTTGCCTATGGGCCCGCACCTCTTTTGTTCAGAGTACTGCGTAACTTATCGCTCTGCTTATGTAAAGGGGAGGGTGCGTACCCCTGTGAAAGTCAGCCAATTTTTATCTTAAAAAAACCACTTCTGGGTTAATTCTAGAGGTTTCTAGAAGAATTTTGGACGTGGATTGGTTCGATCCAAAATGGTTCATGCATCCCATAAAGAGAAGGAGCTAATCCCTTGTTAGGAGGAGCTATCCCTTTGAAGGAGGATTCTATCCCTTTGAAGGAGGACCTAGTAATTGCCCTCCACTGCACTATAAATTGAGGCATTGGGTTAGTGGCTAGGGAGGTTAGAAGCTGAACATTTTTGAGGGTAAATGCTGGTGAAATCAAGACTTCCTATTTGAGCTTAAGAGGAAATATCACATACCTTTTTGGCTTCATTGGGGAGTGAGTGAAGCTTGTCAAAGTAGAGGAGACTTCTTGTTGGACCCTGGGAGGAGCTTGTACAGCGTCAAGGCAAAGGTTGTAAGGTTCTTCTCTTTTGAATTAATACAATTAAGCTCATTTTTCTCAACAAGTATCTCATGTTATTTGTTTCATGGACTCCTTGACTTTCATGTTAAATATGTTTTATAATATTGGATATTCAGGTGCTATTTAATCGTTTGCCTTGTTTGTGCTTGCAGGTTTGCGACAAAGGGACTTACTTGGATCAAAGGAGCGAAGGCGTCTCCAAACTTGCGTTGGACATGAGGTAGGCCTTAAAACACATTTGTTTGCCATTATTTATAAAGCGCATTTAGAGAAAGATAGTGTCTCGTTGGTTTGTTTGTCATT
>APFE030578082.1:9328-27303 GCA_000404065.3 Pinus taeda
TATGTAATGTAAAGGAGGTTGCCCCCTCGAAGAGGCTGAATTCTAAGGCGTTGATCTATCTTTTCTATCTTTTCTTGAGCTGGTTTCATAACATTGTATCGCAGATCATTGTCCCTGGTACGGGAGTCCACACTCTTGTCTCACTTCTGATCATTATAGGGTGGTAGGGAGGTGCTAGGTAGGTGCATGAAGTCGCCTACAGGCTAGAGACTGTGAACAATTTAGGGTTGTAGGTTAGTCTAGGATGTTGGGGCATCCATTCAGTTGACTATTGAAGAAATCGGGGCATTGGGGTGTCCTTCCAGTGAGAGCTGGAGAAGAATGCTTTTCTAGAATTCTAAGAAGTCGTAACTTTCATTTAAGTTGGGACTGAAGATTAAAAGAATTTATTAGAGAAGTGTTCGGTTGTTTTTGACCCAGAAGGTGTTTTCCACCTAAAATTATTGTGCCTATTGTGTTTTAATTTTTACTATTTTTACTGGATAAACATTAATAATAATTGAATATTAACTAATGCTTTGAAAATATTTAAAAGTGCTAGTTGCTAAGGAATACTAATTCACCCCCCCTCTCAATGATTCCAACAATTGGTATGAAAGATTGGTTCCTTCAATATTAGTCTAACAACTGGAAGGAGATTATGGAGTATACTAAGAATAGAGTTCCTTTGTTTAATGGAAATAACTATGCACTTTCGAGTGGAAGAATGCAGGTTCATTTACTGGCACAAGGATACGAAGTATGGGAAATCGTCGACAAAGGATTCACATTGACCCAGGATGAACAAGGTAAGAAAATATGGTATATGATGCAAAGGACAAATATCTTATTATCAATGGGATTATCTAATCTATTTATCTTAAGGTTGTTATTGGTGTCAATATATGACATTGTTTGTGATGACAAGGTCATGACGTATATGTCAATGGTAAAGCCCTAAAGTAAACCCTAGGTGCCAAATATTGATGCATGCCCTAATATGCCCTATTTGAAGATGGTGAAACCTGAAATGCATAAATGCCTTAAGTCCTAAATTCCTATTGAGATTGAAAGCCTATGCCTATAAAGTAGAAGCCTTAAGCCTAGTGGCATGCCTTAAATGAAGAAGCCTTACCTTGAATACCAAAATCCCTAGATACTAAGAACTGATGTAAATAAAATTAAAATGGCAGTCTCAAAAATTATGTTTCTTGATGAGGAAATGACCTTAAGTACAAATGAAATTGCCATAGGTTTGTAGAGGGCAAATTTTCCTTTCCAACCAGCTCTCACACTTTTGTTAACTACCTATAAGTTGGAAGAAAACTATTTTACAAAGATCAAATACAATTCTTTTTGATGAAAGCTGACATACAACCTCACCTCATGTCGAACTCCTCTCATATGACATGACCATTCATTATAGGTTGAACTTGTATATAAATTGGAGACTAAAACTCATTTAGTCAAATAGCTTGGTGAAGAACACAGATCTTAGCGACGAAGATCAGTTCACATCTCGTGAACATATAAAGACGAAATCTGGAGGAACAATCTAACTGTGATAAGGTGAAATTATTGAATTGTTAAAGGATCGAAGTTTTAGTTCTATGGAAGGCTTGAAGTTCGATGAAATTGTGATCACAAACCTATGTTAAAATCTGTTGTAGTCACCTGTGGAGCTCAATGAACCTGTACCTATGATAAATTCAAGACAATCACCGAGGAGAACAAAGGATATTTCTATTTTTGTAACTTCAGTGTTTAAGTCACCTTTTGGAGCTCGAAAATCTACCTAGACAACTCAGACTATAGTTCATATTGTTGTTCATGTGGAGGGTCGTTTGAGTGACATGTGGAATAGCTCAAGAGGCTTAGACTTATAACAATAACCTGTAGAAGAAAACAGTTTGGATTAGTGTGTGACAGGGTTGTGGGTAGACTGCCTATGGAAGACCGAAGTTACAATCATGTGAAGGATTAGTGGACAATCACATTTCTCGGATAGTTGACCAATTTTGGAGGCTCGGATCACTAGTCAGAGAGGTCAAGGTTATACCTCGGACCTATGGAGTTATCCTTGAAGGGCTTGGAATAGTCACCTTAGAACAATGACCTAACTTAGATTGCAGACTTGTTTCACACTTGGAAGCTTGGTTTATTAAACACTGAATAGTCATATCGAATCTGTGGTTAATATTCTGTGAAGGGTTCAAGACACTCACAAGTCTAGGACTCGGACCAGTGAGAGACTGCACCTCAGACACATGATAGGTACAGTCAAACCTCATCTCAGACTTGTTCCTACTCGGTGCTGTAATATACTTGAATAACATTCATCACCATTACAGTTTGGTGTGTGTGGACAGTCTTCTTGTAGTAGCATATCAAAATTTGGATCAGTAAATTAGTGCAACATGGTGCCAAAATATTATTGCTGGAGTTTTGGTGCAATAAGGACATTGGTGAAGTTGTGATGTATAAGTCTTAGAGCAGTACTAAAATCTTGGTTCAACATGGTGCGTTGGAAAATGATGTAGTGTAGTGCAAGGATTATCATTGCTGAAGTCTTGGTTCAACATGGTGTGTTGGAATGTGGTGTAGTGTGGTGCAAGGATTGTCATTGCTGAAGTCTTGGTGCAACATGATGTGTTGTATAGTGGTGCAGTATGGTGCAAAGTTGATGGTGCACATTGAGTGATGAAGAATCGTGCAATGGAGCAGGCTTAGTGCAACATAGTGAAGAGACCTTGAAGACATCTTGAAGCACCTATTGAAGAGCTTGTGGAGAAATCTCTTGTTGGGCAAAACACTATGAAGACTCCCTTGAAAAGTTCTTGAAGAAGCCCTTGAAGAGGCTTAGAGCAGGTGCAAAACTTGGACTGCCTTTTGTAGGCACCTTGAATACCTTGAGGATAATGTTGAAGGCCATGATGCATTAGCCATCATGAGGTAGCTTAGAGATATTTTCTTGGGTATAATGAAGAGCAATGGTGACACCTTCTATGAGACAAGGTTGTCATTGATGATGACATGACGATTAAGTGAAGAGATTACTAAAGATTGATGGGGCTCGTTGAAGAAGACTTTGGGAGCCATGAAGAAAAACCTAACATATCTTGACAAAGCAAAGCTAAAGGATTGGTGTCCTTGGAGTTGGTGCTCCTAAACTCAAGGTTGGTGCCTTGAATAAGATAGGGTCGAAGCCCTAGAGGTCAGAGCCTCACTAAAGTCCAAGTAGGTGCTTGGCACATCCCAGGTTGGAGCCTGGGTGTTTTCATGAAGGGTTGGAGCCGTACCCATATTGTACTTGATTCATTATAAAGATTATATTAATAAAAACGCTTACTTATATTGTTCATGTTTGTGTTCTAAATATAAGAGATATAACTGGTAAAAGTAACAATTGAAAAGAAATACTGATTCACCCCCTCTCAGTATTTCCAATAGTTTTCCACCTAAAATTCTTGTGCCTATTGTGTTTTATTGTTTAGTGTTGTTACTAGATAAACATTAATAATAATTGAATATTAACTAATGCTTTGAAAATATTTAAAATTGCTAATTGCTAAGGAATATTGATACACTCCCCCTCTCAGTGTTTCCAACAATTGGTATTAGAGCTTGTTTCCTTCAATAACAGTCTAACAACTGGAAGGATATCATGGAGTATACTAAGAATAGAGTTCCTTTGTTTAATGGAAATAACTACGCACTTTGGAGCGGAAGAATGCATGTTCATTTACTGGCACAAGGATACAAAGTATGGAAAATCGTTGACAAAGGCTTCACACCGACCCAGGATGAACAAGGTAAGAAAAATATGGTATATGATGCAAAGGCTAAAGATCTTATTATAAGTGGGCTTATCGAATATGTTTATCTTAAGGTATTGAGTTGCAAAAATACTAAAGAAGTATGGGGAAAGCTTGATAATATATATGCAGGTGAGTCAAAAGTAAAAGAAGCAAAGCTTCAAATTTATAGGGTAAAATTTGAGCAACTCAAAATGAAGGAAGATGAAAATATTGTTGCATACTTTGAGCTTGTTGATGAAACAAAAAATACTTTGGAAGGTTTTGGATAACCTTTCGACACGAAATTTTTTGTCTGAAAGATCCTCAGAACCTTGCTAGCAAGATTCAACCCAAAGGTATCTATCTTGGAAGATAGATTGAATCTAACCAATCTTAGCGTAGATGAATTGCATGGAATTCTTACGGTCTATGAAATGAGGTTTGAAGAAGAAGATGGAACATCTCACTTAGAATAACATTTTCCACATCCAAGAAGACTAGTAAGGACAAGCAGACTCCGAAAGCAAAAACTTGCAGTGGTAAGGATGAAGAAAAGGAAGAAGATGCAGAAGATTTTTCAGATAAAGAATTTACCTACTTCATGCGGAAAATGAGAACATGTATGGCAAAATTCAAAGGTAAAGTTCCATTAATATGTTTTTATTGTGGTGAGGTTGGGAATTTTGCAACCAAGTGTCCTCACAAAAATGAGGCTGTTACGAAGGGAAAGAAAGGTCCTAGGAAGTACAACAAGCAAGGTAAGAAGAAATGGTTTAAGAAGAGTTTCTTCTCTAAAGTAGATATCTCCTCATCTGATGAAGATAGTGATAACGAAGAAGAAATCAATGGAAGAGTATTGTTTATGGCCAAGCACAATAAGCAAGAGACATATGACGAAGAAGGAGAAGAAGATATGGTTGGGGTTGAATTTCAAAATGAAGTGATTAGGGTTATCAAAGAGCACAAGGCTGAAAAGAAGCACATCAAGACTCTTGAAAATGAATTAAAGACAAAAACAGAACATGTCCTAAATCTTAAAATCAAGGTTGAAGAATACAAACGAATTGAAGAATCGCTCAGGAAAGAATTAAAGGAAAGCAACAAGGAAAGAACTCATCAACAATCAACGATCACGCAGTCACAAGAGCGGTCTTGGTTACAAAGAAAATTCCGAAAAGGAGTCAAGTCCTTCTATGACAACAAAATAACATGGATATACAAAATCTATCAAACAGGTAGATCTCTCAGCTACATCAAGGGATCAAGACTTGCAGGAAGAACCATGGAAAACAATTCCTGAAAGAAGATTTCCTCCTAGGTATCAAACTATATTTTATGGTCATTGTTATTCATGTGGAAGGTTTGGACATAGAGCTGTAGAATGTCGCATGTATGTTTGGAATGAATATAGTTCTAGGAGATCTTTCAAAAATGGATATTCCATAACTCAACAAAATATCAATAGATTTGATCATTTGAGAGATGATGTTGCATGTTACAAATGTAACGATTTTGGACATCTGGCTAAATATTGCAGACTTGGAGGTTCTTAAAAAATTCTTGCAAAATCATAATGAACAAATATGGAAAAAGTAGAATGAAAAATGTGCTTTCACTCTCAAGGCTCAAAGCAACATAAACGTTTGGTATGTTGACAATGGTTTCTGAATGCATATGATTGGAGATAGCAATAAGTTCATATCCTTGAAGGAAAAGAACGATGGAACAATGTCTTTTGGAAATGACGGGTCTTCAAACGTCGCAGGAGTAGGAACGGTCACTCTTGGAAGCAAGAATGCATTAGCAAATGATGTGTTGTTGGTTGAAAATATGAATCACAATATGCTCAGTGAAGGACAAATGTGCGATCAAGGACACATGATGCTATTCAACTCTAAGAAATGTGAAATCAGGAAAGGCAAATTTGGAAAAAGTGTGGCTACAACAAGCATAGCTCCAAATGACATATACATTTTGGATGAAACACCTAAAGGGTGATTTTTGGAAAAAGAAGATGAAAGTTGGTTATGGCACAAATGAATGGGACATATAAATTTCAACAATTTGGTCAGGATGAACAAAAAGGAAGCAGTAAGAGAAATGCCTAAAATTTCAAAACCTACCAATATGATACGCGAATCTTGTCGGCATGAAAAACAGACAAAATTTGAGTTCAAGACAAAAGAACACTTTGCATCACGTCCATTGGAATTAATACTTACTAATCTATGTGGTCCTATGAGAACAAAAGGTTTAGACGATGAATTATACTTTATGCTAATGATAGATGATTACACCAGAATGACAACTGCCAGTTTCTTAAAAAAAATATGAGGCATTCGAATGTTTCACAATCTACAAGGAATTGATCGAAAATGAAACAGATTTGAAGATCAAATGTTTGAGATTAGATATTGGTGGAGAATTCACGTCCAAAGCATTTCAACAATACTGTGACGAAAATGGAATAAAAAGGCAATTCTCAACAACGAGAAAACCACAATAGAATGGAGTTGCTGAAAGAAAAAAAAGAACCATACATGAAATGCCTAGAACAATATTAAATTACTCAAAATTGGATGATAAATGATGAGATCAAGCAATCGATACAACCGTATTCATTAAAAATAGAGGTCTACTAAGGAACAATTGTAACATGACTTACGAACTATGGAAAGAAGTCCAGCTAACGTCAAATACTTCAAAATATTTGGAAGCAAATGCTACATCAAAAGAGAAGATAAAAAATTGTGCAAGTTCGATTCCCATGTTGATGAAGGTATTTTTGTTGGTTATTCACGCAAAAGGAAGGCTTATAGATGCTACAATATGAGGCGAAAACAAATAGTGGAAAGCATAAATGTTACTTTTGATGAAGATTGTGTTCCAAAGGATAATGATGAGATTGTCTCTTCAAACAAACTTGAGGTAGAATTTGTGAAGGATGAAGAAGAAGCTCTAGAACAAGACCAATCAAATAAGGAAACAACAGTCAACCAAGAAGAAATAAGAAATTATCAGTAGGATGTACAAGAAATGTCTCCAAAAGTTTTAAAAGGATGGTGTTAAAAATATCATTTGTCAAATGAAATCATGGGAAACATAAATGAAGGAATTAGAACTAGAAGAAGTTGACAACTTCATTCATCACAACAAGGCCACCTTGCTCTTTTAGCAACTTTTGAGCCTAACAATTTTGAGGAAGCTAATCAAGATGAACACTGGGTAACAACTATGAATGAAGAACTTGATCGAATTGAGAAGAACGACACTTGGGAATTGGTTCCACGACCAAAGGATAAAAATGTTATTGGAACTAAATGGGTTTTCAGAAACAAATTGAATGAGGACGGAAAAGTTACCAGGGATAAGGCAAGATTAGTATGCAAGGATATGCACAAGTAGAACGAATTGATTTTGAAGAAACATTTTCTCCTGTTTCCAGAATGGAAGCTATCAGGATGTTTCTCGCTTATGCATGCTCGAGAAAAATCAAGGTGTACCAGATGGATATTAAGTCAACCTTTTTGAATTGGAAGAATATGTTTACATTGAACAACCCCAAGGTTTTCTGCTCTCTAACAAGGAAGATTACGTCTGCAAATTAAATAAGGCACTATATCATCTCAAACAAGCTCCTAGAGCTTGGTATGCTCGTCTTCATGGATATCTACATCAATAAGGATTCAAGAAAGGAAGGACCGACATCAATCTCTATGTGAAAGTGGATCAAGATAACCTAACAATTATCAAGGTATATGTGGATGAGATAATCTTTGGAAGCAATTGTGACAGATTGAGTAAAAACTTTGCCACAAATATGCAAAGTGAGTTTGAAATGTCTCTACTTGGCGAGCTGACATACTTTTTAGAGCTTCAGATATTTCAACAGGATAAAGGAATATTTATATATAAAACCAATTACATCAAGGAAATGCTTAAGAAATTCAAGATGGAAGATTGCAACCTGTCCTTACCCCAATGGTAACAGGTTGCAAGTTAAGTTTAGAAGATTCATGAAAGGATGTGGACCAAAGGTTGTACAGATCTATGATTGGCAGTCTTCTATATGTGACAACTTCTCGACCAGACGTAATGTAGGCAGTTGGACAAGTAGCAAGATTTCAAGCAGCACCAAAAGAATATCATATTATTTCCGTCAAAAGAATTATTCGATATCTTAAGGTCACAATAGAATATGGTTTATGGTATCCCAAAGGAAATGATCTAGTTATCCAAGCTTATACATATGCAAATTGGGCAGGAAGTGTTGATGATCGAAAGATTACCAGTGGAGCAACATTCTATCTAGGTGGTTGCCTTGTTTCATGGTTAAGTAAAAAGCAGTCTTCAATCTCGTTATCCACAGCAGAAGCATAATATATCATGGCAACAACCTGTTGTACTCAAGTTCTCTCGATGAAGCAAACTTTGCAAGATCTTCAAGTCAAGTTTAATGATCCTATTCCCATCTTTTGCGATAACATTAGTGCCATCAGTATCTCCAAGAATCCTGTGATGCATTCCAAAACAAAGCACATTCCGATAAAATATCATTTGTAGAGAGAAGGTCATCGAAAAGAATATCAAGCTTGAATATGTTGGCACAAAGGAACAAATTGTTGACATATTTACCAAACCATTACCTCATGAATCATTTGAGTATCTTTGCCAAAAGCTTTGGATTCTCCCATGTTCTCATTAGACTCTTTCTCTTATCTAAGTAGAAAGGGGGAGTGGAGGTGTGTACAGGTCCGTAGGTTGACAATTTTTAGGGGGAGTTACCTTTTTCCATTGATGACAAGGGGGAGAGAAGGCAGTAGGAAGAGGTGTCATGATCGCAGGGGGAGTACTTGTGTTGGCATCAATGCCAAAGGGGGAGATTGTTGATAAGTGGTTGTCATTGGTGTCAACCCAAGTAGCACCAGGGGCTACCATGATCTTTCATGGATATTTTGACTTGACAACTAATCCTATTCTGAGTCAAGGATCTTCTAGATGGATCCTACTCATCGAGATGTTTCCGTTGATATATGACACACCACGTAGTTCTTCACGGTTTGAGAGTTATTTGTGTTTAAAGTTAGTAACCCCAATTAGTGGGCTAAAACCACATGGGGTTGTGGCATGGCAATCATCATTGGTTGTGGTCATTGAATATTCAATAATTAATGATTTTCTATGCTCCTAAAATCCCTCCAATGTTCACTTGTTGAGGGTCCTCTCAATTCAAGACATTTCTATAAATAGTGACCCTCATATCCTCCTCTAGGAAGCACTTTTCAATGAACTATCTTGTGAGAATACCTCTATAATTTTTCGGCCCTCACGAGCTTCTAACGTAGGATTTGTTGCCAGGATTTTAAGGTTTCATTAAGGTCTGGTTAGGGCACAAAATTATGATCAGGTTTGAAGGTAAGTTTTGAAGCAAGTTTAGAGCATTGGATTCTAGGATTTCACTGCTTCAAACAGGTCATTGTGGAATTTTCGCTATAGTTGTTTTTCTACGAAGCTTCAGAAATTGAAATTAAAACCCATTTGAACTGAAATCTTGATGAACCTCATGACCGAATTTCATATGTTGGCTATATTTTAGGAGATATGATATGAAGAAGTTAGGGTTTTTGCAAGGCTCCCGAATTCCATGTCAAACATGTGACCTCGGGAAAATTGTCATAACTTTCTCTCTTAGCATTGGATTCAAATTTCTTAAATAGTGACAGAAAGAGGACACACTTTAGTTTGTTGGTTATCATTTTTAGGGTCGAAGGTCGAAACAATGACACGTGACACTTCATACAAGTTCGCTCTATGAAACCAGTCTATAATTAGGTCATCGTGGGATATTGGGCATAAATATTTGTTGAATAATCCAATCTTGATCAGACCTATGGGGTTGGAAAGAGGACTCACAGGGTTATCATAGGACGAAATTTCAAACCTTGGAGATCCGAAATTACATAGATACAACAGATTCAATATCGAGCTCCTAGAAGGCAAGAAAAAATATGCATTCAAGGATCACTGTAGTAAGGACCACACATCAACAAGCAAGGGTAAGTTTGCTACAGCAAGTTATGTATGATTAGTGTTTGCATTTGAATTTTGAGTATCATCTCTGACATATTTTTTTGCAGGACAATGTAAGTATATTGTTTTTTATTTGTTTGGGTATTGCTTGTTAATGCATGTGTAGGAAGGATGACACTTTAAAAAAAATCAAGCACATACTAGAAGGACATGCCATGCCAAAGTACCATTACTTGAAACATGCACAACAATACCTCAACAACTTCAAGTGATCCAAGAATCAATTTCAAGTCAAGTGTCAGGTCTTGTCAAAAAGCTAGTGCTGTAAAAGAGTCATCATTGTAAATTTATAAAAGTGTCATCACCAAAAGAGTCGTTATTGTAAAAGATTCAATCTACCTAAAGTCGAAGAGGCATTGTTGGGAGGTATAAGAGTCACTGTTGGTATGATGTCATGGTTGGGTTGTAGGTCATAGTGTGATTGGGTGTTTGGTCAAGTACAAGAAAATCACTGTAAATCATTTTTTATCGTGGATCATTATCCCTGGTATAGGAATCCACACTCTTGTCTCACTTCTCATCATTACAAGGTGGCAGAAAGGTTCTAGGTAGGTGCATGAAGTTGCCTATAGGTTGGAGCCTATGAACATTTCAGGGTGGTAGGTTGGTCTAGGATGTTGGGCATCCATTCATTTGACTATTGAAGAAACCAGGGCGTTAGGGTATCCTTTTAGTGAGAGCTAGAGAATAATGCTTTTATAGAATTCTAGGAAGTTGTATCTTTCATTTCATTTGGGGATGAAGATTAAAATAAGTTATTAGAGAAGTGTTCAATGGTTTTTGACCCGGAGGGGGTTTTCCACCTAAAATTCTTGTGCCTATTGTGTTTTATTGTTTACTGTTGTTACTGGATAAACATTAATAATTATTGAAGATTAAATAATGCTCTGAAAATATTTAAAAATGCTAATTGCTAAGGAACACTGATTCACCCCCCCTCAGTATTTCCAATGTTGAGGGCTAAACGACCTCGACATATTTGATTTTTGTGAAAGAACATTTACTTAAGATTTTTCAATGTCTTGATATAAAATAGCCTAATAGGCCCTAGTTGGAGCCCTTGGTCATGCAAAAGATTAGTTATAACTCCAAAGTCTTAAGGCCCTTGGAAAATCGGTAAAGTGCCATATTAGAATTTTAATTCAAAAGCATGATTTTCTTTAGATTCGTTGATATCTAGATATAGGGCAGCTACCGATTACAACACCTAATCACTAAGGTGCATTGTTATAGCTCCAATTGGTTAAGGTCCTCGACATATCAACTGCTAGGAGAATTGAGAAAGCACACACATTGAAATCCAACGATATTTGATATCCCTATGCTTGGGCTTTGTCAACTCACACAAATTTTGATGACATTTCACAACGATTTTATTTTTCATCTGCACTCCAAAATTTTGATTTTTTCAAGATATTTCAGTGTTAACTGACTTTGGATGTTTCCCGATATTCTAGTGTAAAAATCCAAATTTGAGATTCAACTCTCTAGCACTCAGTATCGTCATTTTTTAGGAAAATTGATGTTAGTTGAAGTCCTTCTGCCAAGGTCCCGCCATATCGGTGCTTTTTCTTATATCAATGTATCTGGATCAACCGATATACCAATATATGTTAGCTCGGAAGCTCGTGCAATGTAAAATTTGCTAGTATCTACCAGAAAGGGTTCTCGTCAAAAGGATTGAAAAAATTCGAATTGAAAATGTGTTTAATGTTAATAGATTTTTGGGATTCTATCGATATACATATATAAAATACCCTGGTAACATTTATAGGTGGTCACATTATATGGGCATATGATGTGGTGTTTAGGAATATATGCACTAAGCTTTAAAAAGCTGGATTGAAGGGAGCACTGAGTTTTGAAAGAGAAATAAGCAATCAAGCATAACAAAATGTCGTATTATGCACCAAAATTTGAACAAGTTGGATTGAAGGGAGTGCCAAATCTTGATATGTGGGTTGAAGGAAGTACCAAATTATAAATGTGTCACATTGGTAAAGCGTAGTTTTGAAACGTGGGTTGAAGTATGTGCCAAATCATAATGTATTACATTGGTAAAGTATAATTTTAAATGACAAGTGACTGAACAAGACTTAGATAACATAGCATACAGTTTTAGAAGTTGGTATTTGAAGGAAGCTCCTCGTTCAACGCAAGAGTGTATGAGGTGACTTCAATTATTATTATTATTATTATAGAAAATTATAGTGGAATATAGAAGAAAATACTACAAAGTAGAGTTCAACGGGGATCAACGTCTCATGTAGGTTGGTGCCTATAAAGTGACAAAGGGGATTGATATCTCCTGTATTTTGGTGCCAACATATTTGATTTGGTGACTACAAATTTAAGAAATTGAGGGGATTGGTGTTGCATGTAGGTTGGTTCCCACAAAGAACCATTATTTAAAGATTTTTTTTTGGTTTTATTTTGAAAGGGTTTCCACTTATATCTTGTGTTTCATGTTCTTCTTATGAGATTAGTGTTTTATGGTGCTTGAATGCTTAAACAAATAAAAATTGTATATAACGATTTATGCCTTCTCAGTATAATTGTGAATCCAACAATTGGTATCAAAGCAACGCCCCTTTATAAGCAATCTAACCACTAGAAGGCAGATCTCATAGAGACTAATGGCCAACTAGGATGGTTTTGTTGAGGGGAAAAATTTCAATGCATCACCTACAACATTTTCGAATCCCGTAAGGCAAGGTGAGATAATGGGAACTGATCTTGGTTGCTTATAGCCATATCTAGTTTTATTGGTATATATTATCGATAAAAGATAAACTTTAATTTTTTTCTATACAAAAATAACACTTTACAAGTTTAAAAAACTCAAAAAGACTTATTGTATATATAATAAAATAATATAAATCATAGGCAAATTTAATAGTATACACCGTTGCCTAGAGGGCCACACATGTAAAAAAGGTGACACATAACAACCAATAAACAAGCAGTAAGTGTCCCAAATCTTCTTAGTGGTTTAGGAAATTATACATGAAAAGTAAAGAGAATATGCTAAAAATACAATGTCCAAAATACTATTTTTTATTAAAAAATTTGAGTGTACGACAAATTGTTTCTTCAAACTTTTGCAAAACATTGCATCATAAATGACTTTAGAAGCCAAATATGTTATATGTCCATACAAAGACAATTGAGTGCAATGAAAGGATCAAAATTATAATGAGAATTTATAGCTTGGACCCCTCTAATAAGATTGTTACAACCAAAACTTTGCATAAGATGCACTAATCAACACTGGAAAATTAATCATACCTTCCAACAACACAAGAAATTGCAGAAATACAGATACAACCTTGTAAGTACAAACATTAAATGATGAGGTCACTCCTTCCTTGTTACTCCTCAACAAAATTCTGATGTCAACAAAACAGCTAGGCTCTTCAACTTAGAAAAGGGAAAGTATAATCAAAACAATGATGACTCTAAAGTATAGTATACCTCTCTTCACTTTTTATAGATTTTCCGTGTCAAAGGCCTCTTGCTCCTCTTGCAATTCTCATTAAAGTAGTTACAAGGTAACTGCCTCAACTTCTTTTTAAATTATTCAACCAACCTTCTTTCTTTAATTTCGGGGAAAAAGGTTATTTGGACGAAATTATATATTTTAAATTATTTATGAGTAGGTGGGGCCCCACTAGGCTCACATCCATCAAATATCATTAAACATTACCTTCTGACTCCATTAATCATAAAATATAAATACTATCATAGTACCATAACATTGTTACCAAGCATCATCTATCATAATATCAAAATGCCTCATCCATTATCATATACATATCACATGAACATAAAGCATAACATAAAAACTCATCAAAAGGCATGCATGCAACCATCCTTGTGTCTCTCATATGTTCATGTTCAAAAATCTATGTAACCAAAAATGGGACTGCTGACGTAGTGTATATCTATATTAAAATAAAAAAATCAAGTAAAAATAAAGTCCAACTAAAGTCCCAGTTAAGATAGTTATGGAGTCCTATGTGAACCTTAACCTATTTCTTCTCAATGCTCATATTTCCTTCATGTATCTCAGGATGCAAGTTTAGGAATGGGATTTCTCTTGTTCCTCCATTAATAGTTTAGGGAGTGTTGGTGTGAGAATGGGAAGAGGTGGCTTTAGTGGAAGAGGGCATAGGTAAGGTAGTCATATATAACTTTCCTCTTTCTATTTGTGCATGTGAGATCAATGTCTATTGCATATGAGAATGCATAGCCTGTGATAGAGCAAATGGAATTTGAGAGACAACAAGAAGTGGTGGAATGTCATGATGGGAACTAGAAGTCCAATTGGAAATCCTAGAGGCTAGTATGATAGGATTAGGCTCCCATCCATCTTGGAGTTGAGGTTGCTTCTGTAGGAGTGGACGAGGCTTAGGAATCTCCATGATGCTGGGACGTGGCTGATGGGAATTATGTGACATATGAGGAGTAGGGGGAGGTCCTATTATATATAAGTTATGAGTCTGGGTTAGTTGAGTAAACTCATCAGAATCTGCATAAAAATGAATATAGAACCTCATTATTTTATTTATATTTTCATGCCAAGTGATATTATTCCTTCTTCCTTGTCTGCTTCTATTTTCTCGGGAATCCCTGATGAAGAAACTCATCTGTCTAGAAATGAAAAATCTAGTCATGACAACATACATCTTATTCACATGATAACTAAACAAATTATATAGTCACCAACATAGCTCTTATCTAACATGGAAATCTGGGTGCTTGAAACAACACATGATTAATGGAGAGGTGAAGAAGGATATTAATGTATTGTCCATGCATATGTATCTAGGTGGATTGATTTATTGACTATTGTTTGTGTGTAAACGAAGGATACACCTATAAGAGAATGAGTATTTACAGAAGGGAGTAAAATGAATGCAGTAATATATGAACATATGAAAGGAGTGTCTAATTTTGAAGTCATTATTATAGATTACATACAAACAATGGAAAAGTGGGGGTTGCATGAATAAGTGGGCTGTTTGCAAGCTCAAGTTATTAATAGGTGAAACATAATTCAAATTTAACAATGTACTAACTTTTAGAGGATTTACTTAATATTTTGAAAATGAGCATATACAAATAATGATGTAGAATGGTATGATATAGAGAGGGATGTGCAATAATCACATATGAGGCAACAATTTGGCATTGGGTAATCCAATGTTCCCCATGTGTTTCATGACATGTTCTTCACCACCTCTCGAGGATTCGTTAACTCTGGTGATGTGTCCATTTACTAACACCTACGGGTTATGGTGTAAGTGGTATTAGAGTCAAAGGGCTCGAGTTCGAATCACAGATGGCTTGCGATGGGAGGAGTTTGCCGGAAATTGGATAATCCAATGTTTTCATGACATGTGCTTAACCACCTCTTGAGGATCCATTAACTTTGGCAATGCGTCCGTTTACTAACACCTACGGGATTTGGTGTAATGGAAATCATGATTCCAACAACAACAAAATGCAACTGAGTATAATGATCTGAAGATAATCCACATAACTTTCTTGATATTTGTGAGGTTAGAAGATGACATTTCTAGGCCCCCCTTTGAGTTATTAATAGATATAACTAAGAATTTGTATAAAAGAATTCAAGAGCAAACAATAATGATCCAAGCTGAGCAAATATGACCAATGTATATGACAATTTTTTTCAAAAATTCATATCAACTGCTACATTCGAGTCCATGTTTGTGATTAATGTTATAGTGATTTCAACAAGGGGTCTTTCAATTTATTTTCCCATATTAGTTTTTACTAGCTGATGCATTTTGTGTAGGGGAAACATATCAAATAAGGATGAGTGTCCATAATTCATAGGGTAGGTTTATTTCCTGAGAAATCTTGTTTTATTTCTAAGAATAAAACCCTCATGGAAAAATAAGATTGTAATATACATTCAACCAAGACGTGGTAGAGAGGGACCATGGGATGGATGAGGCACACTACCTAAGCTGCTAGGGTTCCAAAAATAACATTGTGTCCCATAACCATAAAACAAAGCTTGTAGGACTATTTCCATTGAACCCATGAAATCATACAACCATAATAAATTTGGAGCAGTGGGTGCATTATAACCCTTGAGCAATAAAACTGATATAGTGGGACTATGGGTTAGCATGAAGGAGGTAATAGATGAAATAAGCGTGGAGTACTCTCTAGCATTGTATTATGTCTCATGAATTGAAGGGACCAACCCTGTTTTTTTTTTTCCCTCTAAAGAATAATATAATTAACTAGTTTTACAACCATAAGCAGATAGCATTGGGAACTCAAAAATATTAATCACTTATATAAAACATCCATCAATTTCACTTTATAACAAATCTCATCTATTTTACATGCTATTAACTACAGGCACAATGAAGTCATATAAAAGAGCATTATAAATAACATAGGTACTTTTCACTAGGAGACGAGATTCAATCTTGACTTTTCGCTACTTGCACTCCCTTTTTATCATTCACCTCCACGTGTGAAGGTTGATTTTCTTAATCCGAATATTGTGACCCACTGGTTGACCTCCCAACCTACTCCTTGGGTATTCTCATTCCCTGCAGAACCCTGAGCTGCAATGGGGCTATACAATGGATGAAATGTCCTAGCTGATAGAGGTGAGCACTCCTTGTCTCAAGAGTTCCCTTTCTAAAATCCTCTACCTCACCAAACCAACTATAGCTCGTAGCCACTATAATGACATAGTCTCATCCATCCAACAATAGGGTAAAAAAGTCATTTCTCCCATGACTTGCCCCTTTTTTTATAGGAGGCTGTCTCATCCATCCAACAATAGGGTAAAAAAGTCATTTCTCCCATGGCTTGCCCCTTTCTTTATAGGAGGCTTCATAGATGACACTTGGAATTTCATGCATAATTAATTATTTATATCAATCCAAAAGTTTGATTATTCACCCACCCATGTGTCACTCTCTCACCAAGGATCTCCAAAACTATTTACTTAAATTTTAATTTAAAAATAATATTTTTCCTCACCTCAACAAGACTTCCTATTTCTTCTCCTCGTTGTCTCTTGATTCCCCTTTTCTACTCCTTAATCCATGTTCATTACTAAAGTCAATTGATAAGTCTCAGATTTGGTCCCCTAACTACTTCCTAATTTAAGTCAATTTGCCTCTTAGATGAATATTCTTATGATGGCTCTTGCCACATGGTGGTTCTCTAAATTCTCTAAAACTTAATTCATTAATCTTATTTTAATTCACCACCCCCTTCTCTTAATGAAGTTTTAACTATTTTATGATTAATCTTTATACTTACATATAGGTCCCTTATCTACATTATCTACCTAATATTTTCCAACATGGGAAGGGTAGAGTTCTCAAGGTAAAATATTTTATTTCTTCCTGTTCTCCCCTTACCCCAAGTTTTATTCTTGATTTAATTGCATCGATCATAACATCATTACCACTTGATGTGAATTTATAGGATTTTCAATATTGATTATATTTATGAGTTTCTTTTTAATGATGCCAAGGATGCCAAGTTGGTCGTGCCCTTCAAGGACTTCCCTTGAAGTTCCAATGGTGCCACACCTAACAATTTGTTTGTAATGCCAAGGGTGCCAAGTCGGTTGTGCCCTTCAAGAACTTCCCTTGAAGTTCTAAGGGTGCCACACCACTTTCCCTTCAAGCATTTAGTGACTACGAGGGGAGAGTCTAGGTGCAACGACAAAGACCACTATCATCTCTTATGTTGCATGCTATAGTGAGACTAATGGTGTTGGGGATCAAGGAATCTGCCTTGATGCACGCCCCCAATAAAATCCTTATGAGCGACCCAAATTTTGGATATGCCCCAATGACATCATGATCGTCAAGGCGAAGGTGTTTCAACCTTTTAGTCCCAAGTCAAGATGGGAGTGCTAGCGGGTGAGATCATGGACACTGTTCCACTCCTCCCATGTAGTTCCATCCAATTATACAACTCCATCACCCAACCGTAGGCTCAATTGTGCAGGATTCTGCAACAACTGGCCACCCCCGAGCCCTCAATCAACGACTACTGCCAGTATTCCTAAGTCTCAACATTCTCCCAAGAGAATGA
>APFE030578086.1:15757-38313 GCA_000404065.3 Pinus taeda
AATACCATGGACCGAAAACCATCGCGTCCAAAAAACATGTGCGGAAATCATGCACAAAACCATAGGTGGGTCCGCCCAACCTAACATAGGGTCCAAAACCAAAAATTTTCGGGGCGCTGCCTCGGACCCCATAAAGTGGGGTTACGGGTACCCCTCAAACCCCCTGTTAATTATGTGGAAAGAATATAACACAACCCAACAATCCTGTTGCTCACTGGCCAACTCCCTTCTCTGCAGTATGTTTGGATCAACTCCACAGTGGTCCTAGGATCAACTCTCCCTCTTGTCAAGTTTACTCGTGCACCTCTGCACGATAAACCAGTGAGGAAATATATATCATCTCTCTTGATCGAGAGCTCATGGTCCCCAATCCTAAACACACCCTGTCGTTTGTCCCACCGTTGGATGATCCAGCTAAGGAGATCCTCTTGAATCTTCATTAGGTCAAGCCTAGCATACTTCAACAGCCCATACCTTCGCAAAGTTGCCAAACAAGTTGCATCGTTTAACATTTGTAGTTCCTCGGCATCATGAGCTCTTTCTCTCCACAAACTCATCTTGAAAGCTTAATTCTTGCACAATAGAGCCCTTGAATTAGTCTTCAGCTGGAAAAAACCAATGTTCCACCAAGACTCCGGTGCGGGGAGACGCGGGTGCGGGGAGATGCACAGGGGGGACGTGTGGGAGTACCCTCAAATTTTAGGGAAATTTCAAGGGTGCAGGGAGACGTAGAGGATAGATATATATATATATAAAAATATATATATAAAGATATATATATATATACAGTTCCATTCATTGTCACCATCAATAATGAAAGCATAAAAATATTAAATAGACAATTGAATCATTGATCCATCCTCATCATTCATTTTGATACATACATCATTCATGAATCATATGACATAGTCAAGTCTCATTATTGAATTATTCATACATACCATGAGATTCGATAAAAAAATTAAAAATCAATAATGAAATATTCAAATACATTGATTTGATATTTTATTTTTTAATTTTTAATCTTCAATTTGGGTTTTATTAGACAAATTTAAAGGATGGCAACCAGAAGCACCCTTTTTGAAGGGGGGGCGCCCAGATGCACCCTTTTTGGGGAGTCTAGACTCCCACACTGAAGGGGGACGCCCATACGCACCCTTTTTGGGGAGTCTAGACTCCCACACTAGGGAAACACACCCCCTTGCATCTCCCCGAGACTCCCCAAAACGGGTGTGTGGGGAAACGCACCCCAAAGAGACTCCCCGTCCCGGGTGCGAGGGGTGCGTGCACCCAACCCTGGGGGACGCGTCCCCGTGGAACACTGGAAAAAGCCCTTAGGAAATCAAGAAAGCCAAGTTTATCTTATGCTTGGTTGGCTAACGTGGCCCTCCATGCCCACAGGGCATGCTAACACCACTCCCTTTCACGGGCAGGGCATTTAATGCGCCCCATAGCCTGGGCAACGACATTAGCCAGCTAAGCCACCTAGGGCTTGCTCAAAACAACAAAATTACTAAATTAAGTATTTAAATGAAAGAGAAAGATGAATCCATCTACCTGTAACTGACAACACGTTGAATGGTTCCCTAGGTTGCTCACAATCGCTCGGGAAATTTTTGCTCCTTTTCCTCTCCAAAGCACTCTGACAAAACTCAAACTGTGAAAATAAGGATCTGTCACCCTTCTTATAGTCACTCTGGAGGTATGACTCACTCTAGCTAGTCACTGAAATTGAATTTTTTCATTCCTCTATTATTTAAAATGCGCCATATCGATATGCTATCAAATTTTACTTATGCTCTAATGATATTTTAGTGTCTTTATGCAGAGTTGACCAAAGTTTGACTCTGGATGAGCACGTTCTTTTTTGGGAGTCTTTTCTCGCTCTTAAACTGAAAAATCCCCGAGTTACCTTCTTTAGGCTCATAAAACTCCTACGAAGAAAATATGAGCACTTTATTTTTGGGACCTTTTCTCGCTCTTGAACTGAAAAATCCTCGAGTTACCTTCTTCGGGCTCGTAAAACTCCTACGAAGAAGACCTGAGAAGTTCTTTTATCTCTTTTTTCTTGCTCCTTAAACTGAAAAAAGACATACCGAGTTTTCTTCATCTGACCCGTTAAAATTTCATGAATATCTATCAAGTTTTTCTTCGTCTGACTCGTTAAAATTTCACGAAGAATATCGAGTTCACTTTCTGCTCGTACTCGTAACAAAATGAGGTAGACGTCTATTGAGCATAGGTTTATCACTTTATCCGGACTCAATGGACTAACTTACAGAAAAGGAATTGTGCCAGGTATACTATTAAACCTTTATCGCACCCGATCATCAACCATGACAAAGGTACCCCCTTGGAGTTGTTCTTTAAGATCTTTTCAGACTCTCTAAATATGAAAAGACCACTGATTTTACCTGTTTGGACTCGTTAAAATTAATCAGATGGGGAAAAATTGGAGAACACAGTGAATCAATATCTATATTCGGAAGGATCTTTTGGCAGCAACCTATCCCTTAAACATGGCACTCCCTCAGCAAACCTCTTTTTTCAGCCTCTCACCGAACCTTACCATCCTATGAGTTTAGCCTTCATACTTTAATGTTCCTGCATCCCTATATCCTAACACTCTTTGGTGTTCGCGATTCTAAGCTCCCTGGTAACCTTGGTGTCGTGCCTTCGATTGTTCAAGGGATCCATTTAACATCTGCTTCCTGTATCGACCATCCATCATATGCCTCAAAATTGCCCTTCGTTTGTTTGACCCATTGCTCAAAATTTATCTCCAAAACAATCATTCTTGTCTTGTTTCGTGTCAACTGATGTAGGACACCTCATTACCTGCCTTTTGACAGATCTCTTCCTATCAACTCCAACACTCTATTTAGGAAGCAGATCCAAAAACATATCAGTACCCTAGAACTTGTAGTCCTCAGTGGCAGGTTACCTTGCGTTTGATTGGAGGTTTCCATCGTTGGCTCCCAGTTGAATGATTCTACAAGTGTTCGGTGACAACATCCTTCTCACACTTGCTAGATTGTACTGAGCATCTTGGAGACCATCATCCTTATCAGTGGCCATCCTCACGTCTGTTAACAGTTCTCATCATTGACTGGTAATCAGACGATTTCATACATGTTCGACTTCAACCCCTTTATTCACATGTGTAGAAATATGTTGTTCAGAAAAGCGGTGACCAAGACCTTGGGCAGAGGCTTACATCACTCAGCCTTGTTTCCTCACCCAAGCTGCGTATATTGTTTTCGGAGACAACTCCTCAGTTTGATCATATTATGACACAACTTACACATTGTTCCTATCACTGGACATGATAGTCATACCTCTTTTTGGAGAAATCACTCTGACACAACTACTGAGCATGGGAATGCTCGACTTAGGACATGATCTTATATTTTTGACATATGTGGCTTGTTTCAGGTCTCCCACGGTCCTGAAGCTCCAGTCCTCTCTCTCTTCTACTACAATATTTATAAACTATTTCAGCCATCGTCTTCGTCTCTGACCTCACACTTTAGGGGGCATCTATTATACAACAAAATGACCTCCTCATCAACTCAAAGGAGAAAGACACATTGGTTGGAAAAAATACCTAAGCTACAGGCCTATTTGCCAGGGTAATGCACCCACAAACTGACAGGGAGAGTTATAACGCTTTCCAGCTCTCAGCCAAAAACGTTAACCCTAGGTTAACACTCTATTTTACATAAAGGGTAGAGTTACTAGATATTTATGAGATTCTGGAGGTCAAAGCGCGAGTTGACTGACTGACACTCTGCATTTCACTCAAATGTTAGCTCGAAAAGCAGGAAAGATCCGCCTCAGGCCTAACTAAGGACATTGATATTCCTAACTGAGTCTCACGGGAAGGGAAAGAGCAATAAAGTGAGGCAACATCCAAGTTTTTGCCTCATTAGAACTTATGAAAGAATTGGCTAAGGATGAGCCTCTCTCCATGTATAAATTAGGGGCTCGATCATTGTAAGAGAGGTCGTATGGTTGTCGAAAGTTTGCAAGAGCTCAAGTATTGTTATACTGCCAAGAAATTGAGAGAGAGAGAGAGAGAGAGAGAGAGTGGAGTTGAAGGACTAGAGGAGGCTTGATTTAGCCAAGATGGTTGCAATCATTCTTCTTCTATTTAATAATATAGATTTGTTTTTGTGTTGTATACTTGACAGTGTTGATATTGTATTCCTTTACATGTTGGTTCGATTTTGCGATTAATAAGTAGCTTAGATGCATGCTAGCTTATATTCTTTTATATATTGATGTTTTGATTATCAAGGTTTATATGCTATAGAGATTACGCTTTGTCTTGTTTATGTGTAGGTTCTGATCTAGGAGCTGGCGGAGAGGTCTTCCACTTTGCTACACTGAGTTCTCCAACAGGACTACACCAAAAGCTGAGGTAATCTTTCTCCTTTGGCTTTGTCAATCATGGATTAAAATTTAATATGAATATATGTGTGTTTCTTTGTGACAGTTCCATCGAATCTTAAACACTCTGCATTGGGTCTCAAGAAAACCCGAGAGGATATTTCATCCACAACCACCCGTGCATTAATCCATATAGCATTCAAAGAAATTTTTGCAACAATTGATAACAAGATAGGGTTGGATAAAATATGCAATTTGCAACTTTCTTGCGCTCCCAATCATTCTTAAAAAAATAGCCCTCCAAATCTGGCTTTTAGACCCCATAGGCATAACTCTAGTTTAAACATTATTGTTTCCTTTCAACCATTCTCAAAATTAAAAAATCCCATTCTTTTATTTTCTATTTGCATAAATATGCAATATAGATCATGAAATATCACAAATCATATTAGTCCTAAGTCTAAAACACTTTGAAATTATTATCATTCATTAGACTTAGTTTCTTTTATTTATTTTCCCCTGTGTCAGAGAATAATTAGCCTACAATGTGTGAAGAAGATACTAGGGTTACACTAGGTATGACTCTTCCATTATCCCTAGGGTCTATCTTGTACCTTCCATTAGTCCTTGGTTCTCACTTGTATTTTTAAGGCATTTCCATTTAAAGGGAGGGTTTTGGGTGGTAATACAAAGCCATAACTAGAATGCAAAATATCAAAAAGATAAATGAAAATAGAAAGAAAGCGAGAAGAATTAGAAGATCCATACTTGTACTTGATGGTAGTTGATGATGAAGGAGTTTGTTGAGACACACAAAAGATGTGAGTGTGGTAATCTCAGTGCAACAAAAAGCATGTCACCCATCAAAATTGTTTGACCCCATTAGAGAAAAAATTATCCTAGATCTCTCTTCAGTCAACAACATGTAGCCCCTAACAGCCACCAGTGTAGTTGATACATTGAGCCATTTGATCTTCGCTCCCTACATCAATCATTTTTCCCCTCGCCCACCTTTCGAGAACATATGTTTGAAGGTGGTTTATCCTACCCAAAAGGTATGTTTTTCATTGTGCAATCAGGTGCTTATGCTTGTTTTTCCTTGGGCATCCTAGTTATGGATTATTTAGTGACTTGGAAAAAAGGAAGGGCTTTGACCGTAGTTTTGTTCCATCACCTCAAATGGGGGGGGGGGCTTAATCCTCAATCGTAGTCTCTTGGGATCTCCCCTATTGCCCTATGGCTTCAGGAAGGGAACTACTTGGGAAACCTTGATTTTGGTAGCGTGGTCCTATTTTCCCCATGCACATTTCTCACTACCCTCCGCACATTACAACCCCTATTTATTCATATTCTTTCTCTGGGTCCACAAGGCATTGGCACACCACCTCCCCTTGTCCACATGTCTAGGCCAGGCCTGGAAATGTTTCCTCAGAGGTTGATGTAGTTAAAAGAATGTTAAAATCTTATCATGGCCACAAGCAAGGAACAAAAGAAAAAGAACATTATAAAATGAAAAATATGGTAGGGACATTTAATATAGCACATGGGAAAAATACGAGCATGATATCTATCCCTAATTATGGCCATCACGCAGGTTTCGAGGGCGTTATGAGTGCCCCCAAATCATTGAGGATCCCATGCACGTCTCACCCCCTGGTGACCAATGAACTGCCCCACCTTAAGGGGGTAATAACTACCTATATCTTACACAACATGCTCTCATTTCCTAGAGCCACGACTAGTAATACAAAGAAAAATCAAGAAAAGACAAAAGGAACACAAAGAAGGGTGGAAAAACAAAGGTTAGGTAACTCATGTATCCACGATTGCTCCCTCCTACATCTATACACCCAAATAATCATCATTGCCATCCTTGAACCCATGGCATTTGGCCTTGGTACCCCCATGTACCCATCCATTCATCATCATTCACATGACACCTATCAATTAAGGGACTTGTCTTTCCCCTTAGGGAGTGGCACACCTAATAGGGTTGTTTATTACCAACTCCTACCTAGGGAGGTAACACTAAATTTGGAAAGGAATCCCACTATGAAGTCTCAATGTGCCCTTGATAAAAAAATTGGTTCACTTAGATGTACCAATGAATTATTGTACCTAATTGTGAGGTTGTGCATTGGATATTATATGTAATTGGTAGGTGGTTTCATCATGGGTTGGGCAACTTAAGTAGGGCCCATGTTCGCAAGAGGATCATATTGACACTCCTGAGTGAAGCATTGAGAGTCATGGGACTCCCATCATGTCTAGAGCATCATTCCATGCCATGGACACCCTCAACACCTTCAGCAGTCTGCTCATCGCCCTACATTATTCATGAGATGATGTGCTTGGACAAGTGTGCCTCAATCGGCTTAGCATTATATGGAAACTAATCCAAGGCAAGGACCATTGTCAGATCCCTTAGTACTGGAGCATCACAGGCTATTCTATCATCAAGAGACCCATGAGAGCAATTTTTGTGCCCCAAACTCAATTTGCGGCCCCACGTGATTACTTGTATGGAGAGTAGGGAGCCATCCCCTTGTTTATGATTTATGGAGCCCTCTCACACACTTTGGCACTAAGAGGACTCAACGTGGCCCTCCAGTGACCCTACTTCAACATGATGTCATCAATTTAGATAGCAGTTGGATGGTTATCTCATAATTTGTAAAAGCTACTTGGACGGTTTTGGACAAAGGCTTGTATTTTGCACATTTTTATAATGTTAGGGTCCTTGGGATAATAGTTCGACCTACTAGGTCTCATATAAATACAACTCAACTTCATTTATATTGGATCAACAACACACTTGGGAATTTGGGCTTCTTCGAAAATCCGAACTTTTTCTTTGGATTAGCTACTGGATGTCATGGATGCATTTTGATATTTGGAGCTGAAATTCAATTTTCTTTGGAGCTATCTCTTGATTTGTGGATGGATATATCATATTGTCATCTTGTAAGTGCCTCTTGTTGAAGTTTTTTCTTGAAAAATGTCTAATGTATGGAATTGTTGCAACTAGATTAATGCTATATTGTGCCTTAATTGTTGAAAATTTTATTTGAAACCTATTTGGTTGGAAATTGCACATGTTACTCATAGAATTACATGTGATGAATGTCTACAGTCAATGAAATTTTGTTTTTCCTCCATAAAACTCCATAAATTTTTAGTTGGCAATTGTTGAGGGTTGGTACCTAGCGCATCAATTCTTGACTTTGTTAAAGACGATTATGGAAAATCTGAAGCATCTAGGACTCCACAAACCCAAAGGAGTAGGCACTGGTCCAAGTCATTTTGTGATCAAATCCTTCTTTCTCCATATTTTCTTCTCCCAAAGTTCTGGTCCCTTATTCTTGGATAGCTAGTTTAGGGCTTAGAGCGAAATTCTCTAGAGAGTGAAAGGGTGGATACTCGGATCATAAACTTCAAATTTAGGGACTTAGCTACAACACCTCAATGTTTGACAAGCATCTCTTGTGTTTTCATCCATAAAACCCCTTGCACAAGGTGTGCCTTAGAAGGGAAACCCTAGTTTGTATTTCCTTGGCTTGGGGACTTCTTCGAGGGTTGTATGAGCTTAGTATTCATTGGAACAAATCATAAGAATCCCTTTCTTCCCCTTCCCTTGATCTCAGGAGTACCTTTAAACACGTTAATTCACAAAAACCTAGATCACGTGAAAGTTTATTCTAGGTCTCTTATAGGAAGCGAGAACCCTTTTGAAGTGCCATATTATCACTTTTATCTTCCCTTAAGAAGTCCTACCTCAACACCTAGTACCTCAAACCCTAGAACATCAATTAAAAATGATTTTTTATCTACCAAGACTCCTCGCATCATGGAAAGTCCATAAAGAGCAGGGGGCACTAGTTGTTGTGATAGTGGGACGTCGTCCCATTGTTATCACTTAGTTTAGCTCTTTGACACATAGGCTTTCCCTCCCTAAGGCCTCCTAGATTGTGGTAACACAACCTACAAGGAGATGATAGCAATAGAAAATCTCAATGAGGTTGAGAAGTGAGTGAAGGTGAGAAAAGGATAAGGAAGGATAGGTGGCAAAGGTAGGGATGAACTAGTGGAGGAAAGACAGATCAAAGTTACTGAAACCAGGACCAAAAAACTGAACCATATACACAAAGAGGGGACAACAATAGAGATGAATAATTGAAGGCAAGAAGTAAGAGGTGGAAACACTATTTGAGATAGCAAATGAAAGAGGTGAGAATTCAGAACTCTAGAGCACAAATAATGAAAGAAAGAGGAAAAATTTGACAATCTTAGCATTGAATTGGGGAATTCAATAGATGAGTGGAAGCAAGCATTGGAACAATGGTTGGCTATGTGATCCCATAGCTGCAGTCTATAGGATGTGTAACCAATACCAAAGTCCTTAATAGGCAAAGGAGATGCATGGTGACTGGTCTCATCTAAGAAGAATCCATCTCAAGTCGGGCCCTACCTGAGAAGACGACCTAGAGAGACCCATTAGAGGTGATGTAGCCTAGGTATGCAGAAAGCAAAAAAAATAGAGAGAGAGGATATAGGAAAAAGGGTTCATTATCGAAAGTATGAAAGGGGGTGCTATTATTCTTTTGAGAAACTCTCAACATACAAGGCCTAGGTTTCTCTCGCAATGGTCCCCGCCAAAAACAAAGCATCGCTCAACTTGGTAGAGCATATTAATTATGGAAACCTTATGAGGCTAGCATAATCCACAAGCCACTAGAGAAAGGTTAGTACTATAAGCAAAGGATTTCATTCAACATTCGATGGGTAAGTAAAGGAGAAGAATAGTATGGGAAAGAAAGCATCATGCAACATTCTTATCTCTTACGGTGATATGCGAATAGCAAGAGGTAGATCTACTACGACTGATGATTTATGAGAGAACTTGTTGAGTAGCCCTATAAAGGTGATCGCTTATTGTACCTTTCCCCTAACTTTCCCATTATCTCAATGCAATCTTTGTTCCCCAAATCAACCATATCCATATGTATGCACACGACTGTGGCTATGACCATCATTCTTCATGGGAGTCTTAAAGTTTGCGATGCATTTGAGCTCCCTAATGCAGTGACCCACATCCTCCAAGGCAGTGAAAACATATCTTGCAACATCCAAGTCAAGAGTAATCAAAACCAAGTCAATGCACTCTTAACACCCCCTTTAATGTCCCATTTGCATCTTTGAGGTACCTTCAAAACGAGGTGACTTCCCCTAGTGCAGGCACGAGGTTAAAAGAGGTAAGATGGAAAATGTGTTGAGTAAGAAAGATGTCAAAGCAAGTCAAGGACACATCATAGACCAAGGAAAACTCACGTTCTGGAAAGTTCAAGCCTTAAACCACACAAAAAGCAGGAAAATGGAACCAAACAAGGAGTGTCCTCCACCCTTTCTACCCATTCAACCATGCAAAGGTCAATTTGGAGGAATATTGAGGCAAAATAGAAGGTCGTTTAAGTCTCCAAGCAATCTAAGGGACATTTCTAGTCAAAATCAAGCAAGGAGCTTAAAAGCATGGTTTGAATCATATTTGCACCAAGCAAAGGCAGGTTGTCTACATTATACTAGCCCTTGGAAAGGACAATGTCCTCATTCAAGCAACATTGTGCAAACAAAGTGGATTTTTTTACTTCCTAAGCACTCAACTTAATTTTCCAAGCAATGTCAATCTATTCTTGATGGAACTTTGTACCCTTAGGTCAATTCAGACCTCCTTTTGTCAAATCTAACCTCTAATTGGTGGGATGTCTCATCTATTTTGAGATCTAAGTAATGTAATGAAATAACTTGTAGTTTGACTTAATCGTGAAGCATATTGTGGATGAAAAGTCGCTTGTTTTTTCAAGCAAAAGGAGGAAAGATGTTGAGATCCTAACGTATAAATGGAGAAATATCCCTCATTTGTAGATCATTACGAATTGTTGAGATCGATTTTCCATAATGTGAAACATTTTCATGAAATAGTTGGTGTTCATCATGAATTATATTTCTTGGTTGATTTCACATATTTCTTAAGGCAATTTGTATGTAACTAAAGAATACTACAAAAACTAACGAGATCAACCCATTTGAAAGGAAGCTTTGTCACATGCCGAGGGATGTCTAGGGTTTTACTCACACATCTCTCTTGTTGATGTAAGGTATAGTTTGTTTCTTCTTGTTGGGCCATGCCCGAGTGCTCCTCACCAAGGACTTCGGTTTATTTTGCATCATAGTTGATCTATTTGTTGAAGGATTTTCCCTAAGCATAATCATTTATAGTAGGGCTTAGTTTCAAAACTTGTTCTTGATTAGGCGTGAGCTCATTTAACTTTTGGGGTTCCACCTCCGGCCACAATCCACAATCATTGATAACCCAACTCAAGAGGGCCATCGATTTGACCCCCTATCCCTAGTGGAAATAAGGCATACTCCTTATTCCACCAAACAACCATCTCTTTTTACTAAATTTTGTGATTGTCCTCAATTTTTATTATTCAAAAATCCCTAAGAAAAGAAATATATATACATAAAATAATATATAGAAAAATATAACCATAAAAATAAAAATTAAACCAGTGAGTTTCTTCATTTTATGTTTATATAATATTTGACCAATTACATTTTGATTATAGACACGTTTCTATGAAAGCATGCCACATCGTTTAAACTTTCCTCGTTGAATATACCATAGGTGATCCACATACAAGGAATTCTTTCTTGTGGTGAGATATTGGAGAAAGGTTGTTGAGGTGACACTGGTGGCCAATCTCTTGTTGCCACGAGTTTTGGATCTTCCTAGTGAGGATTTGCACTAGGCCTGCAAATTTTTTTGGTAAACGACCCTTTCAAATAATTTTTTTGCATCAATTGATAACAAGATAGGGTTCGATACAATATGCAATTTGCAACTTTGTTGGTCCCAATCATCCTCATACAAATAGCCCTCCAAATCTGGCTTTTAGACCCCATAGTTGTAATTCTATTTTAAACATTATTGTTTCCTTTCAACCACTCTCAAAAATTAAAAAAACCCATCCTTTTATTTTTCTATTTTGCATAAATCAGCAACATTGATCATGAAATATGACAAATCGTATTAATCCTAAGTCTAAAACACTTTGAAATTATTATCATTCATTAGACTTATTTCCTTTTATGTATTCCACCTGTGTCAGAGAACAATTGGTGTGCAATGTATGGAGAACACACTAAGGTTGCACTAGGTATCACACTTCCATTATCCCTAGGGTCTATCTTGTACCTTCCATTAGCCCTAGGGTCTCACTTGTATATATAAGGCATTATCATTTAAATGGAGAGTTTTGGGTGGTAATACAATGCCATAGCTACAATGTGAAATATCAAAATGACAAATGAAAATAGAAAGAAAGCGAGAAGAATGAGGCGATCCACACTCAGCGATCTAGGCAAATCGATTTTCCAGTAGCAGAGTGATTCAGCAAGGCAATTCGAGCCAGAGATCAAGTAGTAGGTGGGATAGGAGTGAGGCAGTATTCCAGTGGAATTTTCCAATGTCGGAAGAGTCAAATTGAGGGACTGTGAGTTTTCCCAAAGGGGCTGTAGAATAATTCGATCTAGTTGGGGGAGCAGTTGATTCAGTAGTTGGTGATTGGGATTTTGATCAGGAGGACCAGTGAATCGCTTCCAGAGCCAGAGAGAAGCAGAGTTATAGATTTCTGAAGTTTTTGAAGCCAGTAACAACAAGGTTTGCGCAATCACTGCACAGAGGCTGACGCAGAAGAAAGGACATTGTTGTGGGGCCAGTTTTGGAAGCTGAAATCAGTTGTGGGGTGAGAAAAAATCCTCACAATAATTTTTCCAATGATTCTCTCAGATTGGATTGCCAGTTTGACATCCAAATTATTGTACTTAGATTTGTTGCTGAAGAATAATAATAAAACCCTCATCTATTGCACCAGTTTTCCCACATTGGGTTTTTCCGAGGAAAATTGTCCAAAAATAATAGTGCTAATTTTTGTGTGTGCTAGAATTTCTCAGTTTCCAGCATTTTTAATTTCCGTAGTATTTTTATGGTGAAAATTATAGTAGTGATTTATTCATTGTTTATCGTAGCAAATAAACTACATAATTAAATTTACAATTAGGAGAATAATTTATAGTTACTGCAATAGATGAAATTTTCACAGTTTCTAATATCATGAGATGGGATATTACGCCAAGCAATGCCCATTGAAGAAGGAAAATGGTATGAAATAGGTTACAGTTGGGATTGTAAGAAGTGTAGATGATATTAACCTTTAATTTGGGACTACATTTTCCATGACATCTTGTTTATTATCTAACACAATGCCTAGTGTTGGATGGTATGTCGTAAGTGGAGCTTTGAGACACATGACATATGACATGTCTTTATTTAGTGGGCTTCAAGAGCAAGAGGGAAGCATGACATGGAGTTTGGTGATGATGCCACTTATCCTATTTGAGGAGTTGGCTCCATTTATTTTCAAATGTCTTTTGGTGATGTTCTTGAGTTGGATAATGTTTATTCTTGGGTTAAGGAAGAAGCTTCTTTAAGTTTCTTGAATGGCAGATGTATAGTAGAGAGTTTCTTTTGAGGGACAACAATGCACCATCAATAATTTTAGTCTAGCTAGTCTAAGGACTTTGGCCAGAAAGGTAAGAGAAGGTAGCATTTATAGGTTACTTGCCAATCCAATGGCATTTTTACATTCTTGTGAGAAGCTAGATGAGCCTTCTAGTTTTTAGGAGGCTTGAGAGCATATATAAATGTTTATATGTTTAGTTATGTTGAGTATACATCCCAGGAGATATGCTAGTCATGTTGCATTCATTTTTTCCATCCATGACCTTTCCATTTATCTAAAGGAGGAGAGGTGTTATACCTTGATGGAGGATGATGTTGAGATTGATTCCTAGTTTGTAGTTAACTAGAGCATTATATAGTACAAGGATAGGAATGTTGGATTCTCTCAAACAAAGGCAGTTTCCAATGATGTTACTCTTGCTTTAGGATTCTCTCGAGATAAGGGAGTTAACCTAGTTTAGGTTGTTTCCATTGTCGTAGGATTTGTAGTGCATGAGAGGGATTCTCAAGTTTAAAGGTTGTTGATGGCCTTGTATAGATTGTTACCTATATTATGATCTTGGTCTTTTAGGATTAAGGACTTGGCTACACTAAGATTTTTATCTTTGTGACATTCATAGGTGTGATCCACTTGTTTTGATCATGTATGGAATTGTGTATTTCTTTATAGGATGTCTTAGAAAACTCGTGATTCCAAGAATAGTGGTTGATTTTGAGACACGGTAGGTATATATTTATAGGTAGTAGGTATAGACAACACTCCCTCCTAAAGAGGGAGCGTTATCTTTCAGGTTACTTCTAAAGTGTTTACACCATGTTTGAGGGTACTTCATGATATCCCAGGATACACGGTGTATAATATCCCCTGGATGGTCTGAGATGGGTTGGCACATGGGACATAGTTCATGATGGTTTTGCACATTGGAGATAGCTTGCCCAATGTTTGCTTGAAATCAGTTGGATGTTTTCTTGAGACTCTTCCCTAAGGAATTTGAGTTCTCTTTTTAGTTTGGGGATGTCCTTCATGATGGCCATATGAAGACGTTCACTTGATTAAAGAACACCCTACTTAGAAAGGGGAGCATTGTGCATCTTGGTGTAGGGCACCAAGTCATAGACATCACTGGGTAGTTTGGATCCCTATATGAAGGCATGGATTTGGCTCAAAAACACTTAGGTCGCGACAATATCATGTAGTGGGAGTGGAACCAATGATGTGAATGGAAGAGGAGTGATGGACTCTATATGCGCTTGTGATGGAGGGGTGTGGATGCACCTTATGTAGCTACATCATCTTGGACCCCTTGTTGTGTATGATAACACATGAAGCTTGACATGTATACCCTCCAAGTGGAGATCTTCACTTGTGTGAGCCTACATGTGTTTATTATAGGTCGCTTGTAAAGGCATGGACCCACATTGTATTGTTATCCTCCCTTACCTTCCACATATAGAGAGAGGAAGGAGAAAGTCCTTCATACTCGTTAGCCCTCATATTTCATGAGGGTAACTCTTGTGATTTCATCACAATATATGATTTGCAGCATAGAACCCTCCCTCATACATATTACCCCTCATATTTAATGAGAGTAATACTTGTGATTTCATCACAAGATATGATTTGTAGCATTGAACCCATGGAGTTTTTGATGGATCAAGGGTACACACTTCCTTTTTTGTTTGAACATGATGCTTTTCTTGGTTGAGTTGGTGTTTTGGGTCAAAGGATATTCACTTCTCCTTCTGAGATGATCATGCTAGTTGGCTTATGGTTTTGTGGCTCCTCTTATATTTGCATGCCTTTGATTGATAGATCATCCTCTTGGTATATGTTTGATGGATGCTTTCCTAACATGATTTATCTTGGAATCGTGGTAGTATTCACTGTACGTTTATACAGAGATATAGAACTTATATCGGTGTCATATGACTGTGATATGGCTCTTGTGTGGAGTACCCTAATGATTTTGATGGAAAGGCCTCCTAATTGATGATTTGATGGATATCTTTAGGTTTGTTTGAGAGCACCCTAGATCATTTGGATCTTTACTTGTAGAGTTATGTTTGGTCACATGAGCACCTTGAGGCATGTGGGCAGCAGTATTCAGGAAGAAAATTTTTGTTTCAATATGGATGTTGGACCATTATTCTTCAATTAAAATAGACGACAACATTATTTCAACCTAGAGCTATAATATCTGCAGCACACAGGGATGACCTATAAATAGAATGCTCTGCCCTAGGTGATGACAAGCAACATATATAAATAATATAGACCCACTTTATAAGCAGTTGGTTGGAAATTGGTTGAAGAACATTTATTTTAGTATGTGTTAAGGGTACACATGTTATGGCAAGCTTACACTTTATATTATTGTATTCATTGTATTGTGGTAGATGGGGCTGACTTAAGTATATAGATATAGAGTTAGATGGTGCTGGCTTAAGTATATAGATATAGAGTTAGATGGGGTTGACTTATGTTAGCACCCACACCCTTTTTTGGTTGTTTTGGTGGTTAAGCAAAAGAATTTACATATTAATACATCTTTTGTGCCTTACTCGCGCTGTAACAAGAATGGACGTATGTGCCCATGCTGAGGGAGAAGTAAAAGGGGTTCAGATTTGTCAGCCTCTTGTTGTGATTTTATGAAATAAAGTTCCTACACCTATTATCATTTGTCTATCATGTATTTGACATAAATTTTTTGGATTTCCATATTTTTAAGCCTTCTCAATAGATCTATGCATATCTTTCAAATGGTTTGCGGATTGATCCTAAAGGCACAACAAACCAACAATGAATTCATGTTATTAGTCTGTTTGCAGTAAGAAAACAATATAAACAACAAATGTGATCATTTCCTTCCAATGTGTTGATATCCTTATTTTTTTGGGGTTACCTAGATGAATAAATAGTCCTCACCTTGAGATTTTTCAAGGGAAAACCCTCATATGCAGAACACCATAGGGAAAATGGATAATCAGTATGCTCATATCTTACTTTAAGGAGGATCCCAGCTGAAAATTAGGCCATTTGGCATTCCCTTTGACAAGAATCTGATGGCAATTCAATTTGTTTTTATGACAGCCAACTTGAGATAAGAGGCATCAATTCATGGCAACTGTTAAATGGATAACTTCAAGAGAACTAAGGTAGGTTTTTAGCTTTCCTTTCACAATATTCTCAAGCCAAATAAAACCAACAGTAATGAATGGAGAAAGTAGTTTGGATAAAGTTCAAGACACTTCCCGACTCACAAGAAATAATACACAACATGGAAGTTAAAAGTGCTTTCACTACATGATGAAGGGATAAATACCTCAAACGAGAAGAGCACTTCACTAATTAGGGTTTGATAGTGCCACTACACATAGCATATCTCAAGGAAGCCATCCCATCCTTCCTTCGGGCTGATTCAATCTTTATTGATTTGGCACATGGATTTATGCCATTATTATAGTGTTTGTTGACTTGTTACTCTTGGATGTAATAGTTTGACGTTTGACATTTAAGAGGGTGGTTATGCCTTGGAGACCACACCATTAAGAAATTTGAGGAGACATCAAGCATGATGGAGGCACTTGTTTATTATTTCATGCAGTCTTGACCAGTGTGGAAAAAGTCGGGAATAAATCCCGATTAAATCCCGATTTTTTGATTTTTTTGGCTGGCCGATTAAATCCCGATTTTTTGATTTTTTTGGTTGGCCGTTTAATTTTGCCGACTTTTTCGAAAAACTCCCGACTTTAACGACTTTTTCAACTTTTGGACCCTTGCCAATTTAATCCCGACTTCGACTTTTTCCACACTGGTCTTGACATGGTCAAAACCCTAATTCATCCCACCCTTTTGAGCTTATTGGAGGTTGTTACATGTGAGACAACCACACATTAATTATTATTGTTTGGCTTGTCACATGAGTTGGTTATGTGAGAGAGCCAATTCTATATTGTTTTCTTTATAGAGAAGGATGTCTTTAGCGTATTTTATTATTTCATCTTGGAAAAAAGAGTGGATCTCAACAAATTATTTTTTACTTTTTTAAAAAGAAACGGGTAGCATTTTCATTATAAAAACTGGAAAAGGGCCAAGTCTCGTACAATCTTGGAGAGCATGTTCTCAGAAATATTCATCGATTTAAACTGAAGAAGGACCTTCTTCCTACCAGCCTTATTTACATATGAACTTTCTACATAGATTATATAAACTCTCCAAAAAACCCCACAATATTATGTAGATCGACATAACATAATTATAGCTTTAAAAGGAAACAACTACCCGCCGCTACCAAGGTCAATTTCTCCTCCTAAAGCTTCATCTACAGTCGTAACCAATTCTTCAACACCATCCGCTCCAGGTTCCGGGTCCCAATTAGTAGCAGCGTCTGCAACACCAACAGCGTTGGGTACCATACCTTCCCCAAATCTGAAGACTTCCTTTAACACCCTGACTGATGCAGTCTCCACTTTAATTTCAATATTTTCCACCTTTTGTTGCAGACTCATCACGTCAGTGCACATACTCTCCATAGTCTTCTGCAGAAGCTCCATATCTTTGCCAAATCCTGATAACTGGACGTAAAGAACTGCCATATATTCATTAATATCCTTAACAATTTCCTTAACCACCTGCTTACACAAACTGTCAACCAGACCTTCAATATTCTCAGCGCGTCCTGAACCTGTTCTGCCACCACTGTCGTCGCTTGCAGAAGCCATCTTCACGGCAATTCTGTCATGAATTAAAACAATCCTTTGGTTTACGTTTTGCAGCCAACTGCAATATACAATGCTTTGGTCAAATCCGACATTCTTCCCTGTCTTGTCCTTCATAAATGCTAAGCGATTTAGAGTCATGTCAAAGCAGCGACCCTCCATCTCCTCCACCGCCAAAAATAACCTTGAACTAATTGTGATGTTACCATCCTCCCCTGTGAATGTAACTATATTGAAACTCCAAGTGAATAACAAAGGATGTGACGCCCACCTGTCCTCGCACATGACCTTCAATGTAATGTTGCCACACCTGTGCCATAACTCCTTACCAACCACCCCGACTCCCAGCGCACTGCAAAGAGCCATCGGGGATATAAGCTTATTAACTGCTAACTTGATGTGCTGAAGACCCATACCCCAATAGTACAACATCGGCCTGGAGCAATTAATGCAAATCAAGGAATGTGAAATATTTTAATGGATTGATTGATACTTAATAAGCCTTGCTCCAAGGCCACCCCGACATTGGCTTGCGCATCTGCCCGCTAGTTGTTAGCCCGCAACACATGGAACATATCAACCTTTCAATTTTTTTAATAAATAATTAATCTTGATCACGATTGAGGAGGGATCAACTTCGAGGAGGTTCTCATTCTCGAAGAGATTCAAACATTTTTGAATAATCGTCATAGAGTCACCAACTATAATCAAGTTTTTGATACCATTAGTCATGTTAGTATTCAACCCTGCCAAAGAGAGAGAGCTTCAACTTGATTGTTCATCGCAGTGCCTAGTACCCATGCAAACTTTATTTTTGATTTTTTTCGAGGTTAACTATTACCCCTCCTGCTCCAGCCTCCCTAGGGTTACCTTTCGAATCTCCATCAAAATACAAATGGCTCTTCCCGACTTTTCTTTGCCATTCAGCAAATTTTGCCCCTTTCAATCTAATACAGAAGGAAGGAACAACATAAGTCTTTGACAATGGGGCTTTAAGATTAGAAGAGGAGATTTTGAGGCACTCTTTTTCGGAGTTAGATAAGTCCTTCATATCCGAAACATTGAAACCCCTGGAAGATATAACCTTGAAGAGAAGTGTCATTCCTTTGATTGCAGTGGTTTCAGGATTATGGCGCTTATTTTGAAAGATAGCCTAGTTACGACAAAGCCAAATCGACCAACACAAGTATTTGGAAATTGCCATCCAACATCGCCTTAATAGAGAGTTCGGGGAATAGGGAAATTTATGTTTCCATTGAATGAACATCTTTCTCTAGTCCTCAGCTATATGGGGGGCAGGAGCCAGGGGCGCTAAAGCATAGTTCCAAGTATCCACGATAAAGGAACAATGGCAAAATAAATGTTTGATAGTTTCCTCTGAATTACCACAGTGTTGTCTCTCAGAGTCCCCGCGTCACCTCTTTTAAGCTCCTTGACTGCTGCTAATCACCCCATCTTCCTCCACCCTGCAACTCTCCCTGTGAAATCGATTTCACTCTCTATGAGAATCGATTTTCCTTGGGATACTGAGTATCTGTTGGTGTGTCTCCAAATGACCCTCAAGTCTTCTCTTATACTTTTCTTGTTGACAAATCAACGGCCGAGATTAAGTCTCTAATCAACAGCTAAGATTAAAACAGACTTGATCCTCGTCTCTTAGAAGCTTCTCATCCTTTTCTTTATTAATACCCATTAATATTTTTATTTTCCTAAGTTTAGACTTAGAAGCCCATTAAAAATATTAATTATTTTAATAACTCCTCATCCGGATGGAATTTCTCAAAACGATTTATGGGTCTTGGAGATCTTATGTGCCTTAGCCTCTCCACCAATTTTCATGGCTAAAGCACATCTGATGCTCCCACAAATCAACACTCCCTCTTAGCGAGGAATGTGCTCTAGTAATGCTCCATCACTAAACATCACACTGATCCTCCAGCATTAGTACCTGTGTTGATGCTTGGCTTGTTGCCCAACATCCTCTGCACTGTTGCCTCCCTGTACTATTGCCCATGGCTCTGCTACTGCCACTGCTACATCTGTACTGCAGCTCCCTCTCAACATGTTGCCCATGTTGCCCATAGCACTGTCACTGCTAACTGTTGTACTGCATCCCCTGATACTTATCCATTTCTGCTACTAAAATGGATTCTTTACCATCCCCATCTTCTCCCTGAAATAAACGAACTTTGTTCTTCCTAGGGCCTTGGTGAGGATGTTTGCCACCTGTTCTCCTGTAGGAGTGTAGTTCAACTGTACTGCTCCTCGTTGGACACAGTCTCTGACAAAGTGACACCGAATATCAATGTGCTTTGACCAATCATGAAATACTAGATTCTCATACAGCTTGATGCAACTCTGATTATCACACATGATCTTGGTCGCCTCCATCCTTCTTCTTAATACATTCACAAGCAATTTTCTAAGCCATATGGCTTCACATGAAGCTATGCTAGAGGCCATATATTTTGCTTCAGCCTCTGTTTTGAAAAACGGTCGGTTCGAAACCGACTCGGCCGAGTTGGTCCGAGTCATACCCCCACCGGGTCGACTTGGCCTTCGAACCGAAAGAGTCGGTCGGGTTATTACCGAGCCATCCGAGTTGTCTAAAGACTCGGTCGGCTCGGTAATAACCAGGCCGGCTCGGCCGAGTCCGAGCCAACTCAGCCAGCTCAGTGACAGCTACCCAAAAAAGGAAGGACAATGCAGTTTTTCTTTTTGAATTTGTTTTTTGGGGACCCCAAATCCATTTCTAATCTTCCTTTAGGTTCTTTGGGGTCCATTCCCCTCTCCTAAACCCTATAAAACCCACCCAACCCCTCTCATTTCCTCACAACCATCTCATTGCATTTGAGTGAGAATTTGAGTGAGAGTTTGTGAGGATTGTGGAGTTTGTTTTTGGGGCAGCAGTGAAGAGTCTTGGGCAAGCATTGTAGCAGGAGTGAGGAGCTTCTTGGGCAGCATTGAAGAGTTGGTTTGTTGGAGCAACCTTGAGGAGGCAGTTTGTGCCTAGAGGTATTTTTTTTCACTTGTGCAAATCTGTTTTTTCTTATTTATTTTTTTGTGCAAATCTGGAAATTGAAAAGAGTGTTTTTTGTGAAAGAAATGAACATTGAAGCAATGCTATTTTTTTGTTTTCATTTAAAAGATTTTTTCCTTTGATTTCCAAGTGAAAAAATGGCACTTAGAGTGAAAGATGTTGCTTGGGCATATGTTGAAATGGTTGATAGTCAAATGCATTGCAAATTTTGCCATAGAAAATTTAAGGAAGGTCCTGTGGGCATTAATAGGCTAAAACAACACTTGGAAGGAATTAGAGGCCAGATTACTCCATGTAAATCACCAGAAATTGGGGAGATTAGGAAGGATTTGTTAACCAAATTTGAGAAGTTTAAAGAAGAAAAAGTTAGGCAAAAAGAATTAGAGGCTGAAATTGGGAGGAAGAGGAGTATACAAAAAATGTTGGCTACCAACCCCCATTTTGATTTTGAGGGTTCTTCCTCTATCCCTTGTACCGATGCATCCAACCCCTTCTAATATGTTCCTCCCTCTTTGGAGTTTATTCAAAAAAAGGGTAAGGGTAAAACGAAAAATAAGGGTGATATGAATATCAAAAGTTATTTCACTGTCACACCCTCCTCTCCATCAGATGCAAATGGTCTTCAAGCTAGTATAACTTTGCAGCCCACTCTAAGTGACCATTGGAAGAAAGAATTGAGGGAGACTGCTTATGATTACATATGTAGATGGTGGTATGATGTTGATATCCCCTTCAATGCTTCCCGTTCACCATATTATGAGTTTATGTTTGATGCCATACATGTTGCTGGAAAAGGCTTCAAAGGCCCTACTATGCATGAGATAAGGGGGTATCGTTTGCAGAAAGAAATCGCCTCCATTAATGAGTATTTGAAAGATTTCAAGGACTCATGGGCAAGAACAGGATGTACCATCATGTCAGATGGATGCACTGATCAAAGGAACCGTACCATCATAAACTTTCTTATCTTCTACACACAGGGAACCATGTTTCTAAAATCAGTTGATGCATCTGATAAGGTTAAAGATGGACAATTGTTGTTTTAGCTATTGGATGAGGTTGTTGAGGAGGTGGGGGTGACTAATGTTGTTCAAGTCATCACATATAATGCCTCTAGCTATGTTCTTGCTGGTAAACTATTAGAGGAAAAACACAGAACCATCTTTTGGACCCCATGTGTTGCACATTGCATAGACCTCATGCTTGAGGATATTGGCAAATTAGATTGGGTCAAAAACATTGTAGATCATGCCAAAAGCATAACAAAATTTATCTACAATCATTCATGTATTTTGAGCCTTATGAGGAGACACACAGGGGGCAAGGATATTATTAGGCCTGCCATCACTAGATTGGCTACTCATTTTTTGACATTGCAATCTATGATTTCACAACATAGAAACTTGCAAAAGATATTTTCCAGTGAAGAATGGAATCAAAGCCAGTGGTCTCACAAACAGGATGGCAGAGAATTGAAAAAGAAAGTTAATGAAGAAATATTTTGGAGAAAGGCAGCAGAGATTGTGAAGGTTGTTGAGCCACTGGTTAAGGTGCTGCGGTTGGTGGTGTTGATTTGGGGTAGCATCGGATGTGCTCTAGCCACGAAATTTGATGTAGAGGTTGGGGCACATGAGATCTCCAATACCCAGAAAGGGTTTGGGAAGATTCTAAACAGATCAAGAGATATTAAAATAATTAATATTTTTAATGGAGTCCCTAAGTCTAAAGTTAGGGAAAATAAAATATTAATGTGTATTAATATGAATATGTGTTAGAATGGTCCAAAAGACATCGATCAATCTAGATCTAATCTTAGCCAATGAT